>JAOUQW010064573.1:0-14094 GCA_028565825.1 Olivaichthys viedmensis
CACCTTCTCATTCATGCAATTATCTAATCAGCCAATCGTGTGGCAGCAGCGCAATGCATAAAATCATGCAGATACAAAGCTGGTTTGAGTATTTTTAAAACTGCTGATCTTCTGGAATTTTCACGCACAATAGTCTCTAGTTTACCCAGAATGGTACAATGAAGAAAAAACATCCAGTGAGCAGCAGTTCTGTGGATCTTGTTCATGAAAGAGGTCAACGGAGAATGGCCAGACTGGTTGGAGCTGACAGAAAGGCGACGGTAACTCAGATAATCACTCTGTACAATTGTGGTGAGCAGAAAAGCAACTCAGAATGCACAATACGTCGAACCTTGAGGCGGATGGGCTACAAAGGGAGGTCCTACCCAGTATTAGTATGGTATTCCTAATAAAGTGCTCAGTGAGTGTATATGTTTTTATATCCATTATCTTGTGTAGGTCAACAACCATCTCTTTTGTGTTGAAAGTTCTTTGGTTTTCCCACTGGTGATGCAACCTCATATTTATAGCCCAGGAAACAGGAAATGGTCAAAGGCAACAATAGTTTCAATAGTGTATTTATGAGGAAATTTATCAGTTTGAATTCAGTGGAAAGTGCAATGAAAAAAACTTGGAGGAAGTTGAAGTAAATCTAAACCATTTTTACAGAAAGCCCAATGAATATCTTATTTACTTAAATGAGTAATAATAAATAATGTAAAAATGTAAAGCTGATACTTTATTCAAAAATTTTCCTTTACTAATATACCTAATGTCTAGATTATACAACAAAAATATATATGCTGTAGTTAAGCAGCACTGAGTATCCACCCCCTATGTGGTGCAGGGAACTGAGGAACGCACTCCGCTGCCTGTTTGTGCTCTGAGTGCCTGCTGCGGCAGGCTCGGAGGCTCGGCGTGGAGGACGAGGTACACCTTCACGGCAATTGCCACTCGTCCTGCCGCCAATGCTCCTTGAACTCCAGGAACAGCTCGTGCCCGCTCGTTGCATCCTTAGCGGGAGCGAGCTGCCGCATCGTGGCGACCGCCGTGCTGGTGGCGCTCAGGAATTCGCCCCTCCACCTATGGTACCCGATAGCTGCATTCACGGTTACAGGCTTTTCTGGGCTGGCTTTTTCCTGGATCAACTCCACCGGAGCGGGCTTTGCCGTAGCGGGCTTCCTCCTCTGTCGGCGGTCCTTGCCCCGAGGAGCTGCCCCTGCTTCCGCAGCCTCGTCCACTGCGGCAAATTGCCCTGCCAAACGCGCCGGGTCTCTCGCCTTTAGCAGCGCGTAGAGCTCGGCTGCCGGCATATACTCCTCCATACTCCTCCGCCTCGGCTGACTCTTTCGCAGAGCGAAGCTGATGACGGCTCGCTGTATCCATATGACAGTCTTCTGTTCTGTCACGCAGAGTTGAGGGGTGGATGGACACACGCGGGAAACCGCTTAACAACATTTACTTTATTTCCACCATGTCTAAACATCAAACAGAAAACATCCAACACTGAGCACAACAGACATGACCTTGAACAACAGAAGACAATCAGGACTGGAACACAAGGGCTTTAAATACATAGACTAGTCGGGAGATGAACGAGACACAGGTGAGTACACTGAATCACGAGACAGGACGGAGACTAGACAGAGACACACATGAACACATGGCCAATGGCGGGAGTCTCAGCTAGGCAGTCCCACGAAGGGGAGGCCGTGACAATATGGAATAAAAATATTTCCATTCATTCTGTGTCCTGTAACTGTAATTCAGTTTCATTACCTGGAATGGTTATGTGGTTATGTTCATGTAAACAGTTTATGTTCATGTAAACAAAGAAATTATTGTGTGGAAGATCACTGTGACTGCAGTTTATTAGATAACTTTATCTTTTGTAGGGATTAAAGTCTACCCCTCTGATAGGAGTCACCTGTTCTGAGATGAGGAAGTGATACTGTGAATATCTGATTAAACCTGGACTGAAGTACACTGTACACAGTACTTCTGTGGTTGACCGCTGTGAACAGAAGAAGAGAAAAAACAGTATGACATGGATTTCCTAAATATTTCTTTATAAAGAAATATTCTGCTTGAATAGGAGGTGTAATAGGCTGTTTTTCTTCCACTTCATATCAGATACAGATATATATAAAAACTTCAATATCATGGATATAGTTATTTGTGGAAATAATCAGAAAAGAGGAATTAATTTTTTGATTGATTTCACCTTCTGTAATTTGTTCTATACTCTGTACTGTGCTACTAAACTGAAAAGGACCTCACACAGCCTGTGAAGAGTAATATCCATTATTGTGACTAATATTGTAGGAAAGGCCACATATTTATTTCTTATCTGCTTTCACCTGTCTGAGGATCTGAGAGATACCCATAGAATATGTTTATGATTAATTCAATTGATTTAAATTAATTAAATACTTTTTTCTTAAAACAGAAGTCAGGAAGTTGGTTCCAAGTGACAATATTTCTAGATTTATGAATTAACAATTGATTTAAAAAATGTATGTGAAAAGTTACTTAATATTTTATCATCCATGTGTGTGTGTGTGTGTGTGTGTGACTGTGTGTGTGTGTGTGTGTGTGTGACTGTGTGTGTGTGTGTGTGTGTGACTGTGTGTGTGTGTGTGTGTGTGTGTGTGACTGTGTGACTGTGTGTGTGTGTTGTTGTGTGCGAGTGTGTGTGTGTTGTGATTGTGTTGTATGTGTGTGTTTGTTGTGTGCGTGACTGTGTGTGTGTGTGTGTTGTGTGTGTGTGTTGTGTGTGTGTGTTTTGTTGTGTGCGTGTGTTTGTTGTGGTGTGTGCGAGTGTGTGTGTGTTGTGATTGTGTTGTATGTGTGTGTGTTTGTTGTGTGCGTGACTGTGTGTGTGTGTGTGTGTTGTGTGTGTGTGTGTTGTGTGTGTGTGTGTTTTGTTGTGTGCGTGTGTTTGTTGTGGTGTGTGTTGTTGTGTGTGTGTGTTGTGATTGTGTTGTGTGTGTGTGTGTTGTGATTGTGTTGTGTGTGTGTGTGTTTGTTGTGGTGTGTGTGTGTGTGTGTGTGTGTGTGTGTGCGCGCGCGCGCGTGTATACTAGAAACTGTTGTGCTTTTGGTTTGGAAAAAAAGAAAAAGCCCACAGGTCAAACTGGCTTTTTTGGTCCTTGGAGCCTGGGAATGCTTCAGCACATTGACATTAATTTAGGACATCCTGTACACTGCCAACAAATAAATCGTACCAATCATGCTCTCATCAAACGCTGTGTCTCAGAATGGAATATGATCTCGCTGCTTTGCTCCTGTGAAGAGGTCATCAGCCTAAAAATAGAGATGACTGATAATATGGTGTCACCTTAGAACCTGGTGGGACTCGGCCAAATGCTTGGCAATGGCTCTTGCCTTCACCCTGATTACTTCTGCTGAAGGTTCAAGAGGTGGAGCTTTGTATACCACCCCCCAACACGCTTGTTTTTACTTAGTATTCCTCTGTCTGCCCTGTTCTCTTTCTTAAGACTCTGTTGGTGGTCTTTAGGCTGCTCTGTTTCCACGAACTGGCGGATTTTCAGGACAGATATGATCGTGATTTAAGCACGATATTGCAATACCTTTGGACGAGCTCTGCTTCTGAATTTTACTTGATGTTGACTCCATCGCTCAAGCCTCCGAGGGCTAACAAAATGTCACAATAGCTGCAATGTTCTCTTGTGCATCTAAATGAATGTTCTCTCTGCATGCGAGTAAGTATTCCCCAGCTTTTTATTCTCTGTGAAATTACTTTCGCAGGCCTCTTATTATTTAAGTGAAGCAACCAGCAGATGTGTTTAGCTTCACCCTACCTGAGATTCAAGTAGGACGTTGAAAGCAGTGTAAATTACAGCCTTCTAGGTAGTTTCGGTGTCGCGTTTCTGGCCCATTAATTATCTCTGCTCTAGCGCTTCTGTGTCCTTGGGGATAATATTTTCCTTTATTCAGAGTTGGTTTGTAACTCAAAAAGATCAATCTAATCAATGCATGTTTATTGTTCTGTGTGCTCATGCGGTAAATCAGTATCTGAATTGCTGCTGCTAACACCTCATAATGCGAGTTTTCTTGTTGCCTTTGTGGCCATTTCTTAATAATGCTAATAAATGCACCAACCAAACGTAGTTTCAGTTGTTTTGAGTATCTTACATATACCAATTGGTGTATTAAAAATCCAATTGGGACTGAGTTTGAAGAACAAAAATAAAATAAGATGCAACCTTTTTCTTTCCTTCTCATGTTCCACTAGCGTGACTGCAATGTTAGCACTCCACTCTGAGTAGGCATGTCCCGATAATACATTTCCATATCATGATAACCGCCATGGTTGGTACATTTATGTCTGCCACATTTTTCAAACTTTTTATAAAACTCTTGCGTGGTGAAGAGAAATTATGGGATTGCCGTCTAAGAGAAAGACTCGAAGTGACTCTTCTTCAAATTTGTCTAATATAAGGAACCCTAGAAGACCGTCGTCCTGACGCTGCCTGAAATGGGACAGACTTTAAATCGGGAGAATAAACGCTTCCCAAAAATGCTGTCCACCTTGGCAGCTGCTTCCTGTATGGAACAAGGGGAGTGATGATATTTTGAAGTCTTTTGAGACAACAACATTATTACAGTATTACAGTGGTATTACAATAAAACCAATTATCGGCACAGGCCTAGTTCAGAGTTATGGTGTTATAGGGTTATTTCTCTGTCATGAACAGAACTGGGCCCAGTTTCCCAAAAGCATCATAAAGTAAAGATTATCTTAACTGTTGGAGAGAGAGCTCAATGTGATGCTCGCTTTACCATTTAACAATGATCTTTGTGCTGTGATGCTTTTGGGACTCTTGGCCCTGGTCAGTAGTTAAAATGCATAGGCATGTGTCTCATAGATGCTGTGTGTTTTTTGGTTTATCTGAAATTCCTTATCACTTTTAAACAAATTGGATTTGATCCATGTGATAAGCTCATCTGAGGAGTTGGCTGTTTTGGATCAGCTTGCGGTACAGGTACTTTAGGCTATGGTTCTGTCGTGAAGCTTCCTGCAGAAAATCTGATGTGTAAATTAGACCTAAGCCTCATTTTGCATTTAGGTTTTGTTTATCTGTACGTACAGTCTGGCAGAACATCCAAGTTATTTGTGCTCAGCTTCAATACAATATGTCTAGAGTGGCAATGGTAGTTACCAGTACATTTAATTGCACTCTCACAAATTCACAAATGCTCAGTGGTCCATGAACGGTTTGAATCAGTAATTTGCCCCGCTTTTATCCCGTGGGTTTCAGCAGGGTTCAGTTTCCGCCGTCTGCCCCTGTGTGGGCTAAACATGAGTGCAGTACACACAGGCTGTCATTGTTTAGCGTTTTTGTCTGAATGAGAAGTGTTGACGTTGCTGTATGTTGTGCTTTTGCCCCAGGGAAACATAAAGCTGCCTGTTACCTATTAGCTGGTATGTGCAGCAGAAACATTTAAACCTGTTGAGTCAGCAGTGTCCGCTGAAAAGGAAAATACTGACACGAGCAAAAAAAAAACTTTATTAAATTTGATGATTTAAATTATTTGTACTCTTTTTTTTTTTTTTTCTTAGATTTTATATGTAAAGCACTTGGAGACTTTGGACCCAACGTGAAGGTGCTATATAACTAAAGATTATCATTGTTTGGTGTACGTTTAGGGGTCTCTGTGCTTATCCCTGAGTAGCTGGAAGGCTAAATTGTAGGCCTGTATAGAACACTAGGTGAAATACTGTGATATGAAAACAAAATAACTGCGGCGCTTTAATTTTTCACACATCTATTGGTACGTGTTGTAGAGAGACTTGGGTGTGAACTCCTACCATCTGTCAGCTATGTGTGTGTGTGTGTGTGTGTGTGTGTGTGTGTGTGTGTGAGAGAGACTCTAAATAGAACTCATGATCAGTTTCCTCATATGTCATGAATCAGCTGTTATCAGCAGTTATTATCTCTGTTAGGGCTGTCAAAATGAATTTCACTGTTTTAATACTTTCATTTTCATTATATTTAATAATTAAAAGGCAAAAATCCACATTCAAAAGGCAAAAATCCCATTCTCAAAGTAAGTCTATCGAAACGTGTTTTCTAAATGTATTTTCCCCCAAATGATCCTTGTGTCACTTGAGACATATTTTATTTATTTATTTTAAATCTTGGAGTTTTAATTGTCTCGGATCTCAGTTTCCGCAGTTATATTAAAGCGACAACAAAGTTAGCCTTCTTGCAAAATTCAGAGGACTTATGTCCCCACAAGATCTAAAAAAAACTTAGCCATGCACTTTTCTCCAGCAGTATAGATTACTGTAATGGCCTCTTTACTGATCTTCCCAAAAAGTTCATCAGACAGCTGCAGCTCATTCAGAATGCTGGTGCCAAAATACTAACCAGCACAACAAGACGTGAACGCATCACTCTACTACTCGGATCCGTACACTGGCTCCGAGTCAGCGACAATATTGATTTTAATGTTCCTTCTGGTTTATAAATCAGTAAATGGCCTTGGACCTAAATACACCTCTGATTTGTTAAATAAAAAAAAATACAAGCCTAGTGGGCATCTCAGCTCAGTAGGGTCTGGTTAGCTAATAGTGCCCAGAATTAGGACAAAGCACGGTGAGGCAAATTTTAGTTACGATGCTGCACTCAGCTGAGACTTTTGAAAATTTCAAAATCCCCAAGCGATTGCACTGCTCCTTTAGCACTTCAGCATTCTCTTCCCATTTCTTTTACTTTTATTCCTATTTAATTTCTTTATTTTAAACATAATTTTTTTGATCTTCTATCTTTAATTAATTTTGAGCATTTTTTTTCTTCTTCTTTGTAAAGCACTCTAAATGACCCTGTGTATAAAGTTGTGCTATATAAATAAACTTGACTTGCCTTGCCTTAAATGGGTCTCGATAAAAGCGTGTTATAAAACGCCTCGCGCTTGAGGTGCGTGCATGAGATCATTTGGTACAACGTCTATGGTCATTGGTCACAGCAAATAAGGGGGAATAGTGGCGCTCTGTTTGATGCAATGGTTGACCGGCTGCAGAATCGACGCTGTTCTTGAATCGACGTGCATTGAGAAACGAATCGAGATTTGTGATTTTAATACGATTTTTGTTCACCTCATCTGCAACATTAACGTTTATGATAAAATTAGGATCTAGCCTCCTCGTGATTTTTCTTTTCTTAAGAAAGCCACAATTTTCACAATTCGTGGTTTATGCACACGCATAGTGTGGCACAACTAATGTTCACCGTCTTTGGCAGTATAAAATTTTTGGTCCATTTTAATATTTAGATGCATTTGAATACAAAATATTTTAACTGATTTAAAAAAATTAAGTGCAAAATTTAAGGGCTGTCAAAGGTTTTCTGCAAAGATTTCCAACACCTGCTGCATGCAAAATCCTGCGGTGATGCAGTGGGGGTTTTCATAGGAAATCTGAGACTTATGATTTTACTTTCATTCACTAGCCTCAGCCTAGCATTTAAAAGATTGAAAGCTAAACGCAAGTAATAATGCTCCTTATTATCATAAGTTAATGAACCTCTTCGCCCCCACACTGCATCACGTAGCTATGTTTAAAATGACACAGCTCCAGATTTGTTCTACCAGTGTGCAGAAGGAAGATCACAAATCTTAGCTTGAAGCTCTATTATTAGTCACATCCTTATGTTAGCCTTTTTTATGTTTTAGGAAGTGTTTCATTCAGAATTACTCATGACATGTTGAGTCAGTGCATGTGCATGTCTTTTGAATCCGAGCTGTATTATAGGAAGGTGATCTTGTATGATTCTGATTCTGGTATGGTGATCTTGTTGTTAGTATCTAGTATGCGTGTTTGCTTGCCACTATTTCAGTATTTTGATAACCCCAATGAAAAAGCATTGACCTTGCTGAGAAAACGTATCATACAGCTCAAGATTGGCTTATACATGGGGTATAAGTGAGGTTTATAAATTGTTGAAGCATTTGCTAGATTTTCTTGGAGTAAGGTTGGGTTGTGGAGGGAGCATGGGGTCACACCCAGACGAGGCTCAGCCAGTCGCCTGTAGCCTGGTCTTGTCCCCTCTCATTAGCGTCACATTAACCAGCCTCAGTGGCCATCGCACCACACACTCCCCCCCCCCCCATTTCAAACCTAAATTCTGGTAACAATAGCTGTATTCACTGCATTCATTTGTGCACTTTTGACAAATACTAGTGGCCTGATAAATTGCAGTGTTTCATATGTTTTTATTTATTTATTTATTTATTATTTTCATACTTCCTTCTGGATTTTATTCGATATTATTTCCTTCTCCTTTTACCTTTGTGCTCATGGGTTATGTGCATGCATTTTCATATTTACTGAAGCATGTAGCCGTCATGTGAGTGTGTTGAGTTGAAAGTTGATGTGATGCGAGTGACTATGCGACTGAACGGATTCATCACAATACACGCACACACACATTTACTACATGAGAATGAGGAACTAACATAAATACCAGTCTGAGCTCCAGAACACCCAGGCAGCACCTGCAGAAGTGGGAGGGGGACTGTGTTTTGGTGTGGGCGTTTTGGAAGTTAGATGATAAAACGTACTAAAAAGATATGGTAAATATATAGCTGACGTCTCATACTTAATGGTGCATAAATCAAATGCTAAAAGATAAAGTATGCTTGTTTTTAAACCCTATAAACGTGATTTGAATCCAATTGTCATTGGATTTCTCTAATCACTTGTTGGTTTTTCATTGAATTCATAAGATCACTTGTGTATTCATTCCTCTGTTTCTCAAAATCATTTCATCGTTGTCATCACTTTTAGTTTCTTATACTTGCGTTCATGACCTCACTCCTCTCTTAAAACACCGATGACAATCTAATCAAGCACCTGCTGAAGACATTGCTACATACAGAGAAAATGACTCTTGTGAAATGTTTGAGGTGTATTTCCCAATGTGCAAGTTGGCAATTATAAGGCTGATGGTTAAACGTTCTTGCTTAATTCTGTCTGCATGGCAGCGAAAGAAGCACGCACGCACACACACTACTTACTGCACTGTCTTTATTCAGAGGATTAGCTAGTAATGTATTTTGGGAAGACCTTCTGAACAAAATATCAGATGGTAGTTGTAGGAGCTGCATTGAAACTTTTTGTTAAATTTGTTATTTTAAAGTGCATAATTTAATGAGACTATTTTATTTATGACAGTTGAGGTTTTGACTTGATTAATAAATAACAACAGAATGAGCTACATAATCTACTAACTAAACTCCGACTAAACAAAAGATGGGTCAGAGAGGTGTGTGTGTGGGGGAGGGTGAAGGTGAAGCTTTGCGTGTTTGCGCTTGACTTGTGAACAGGGCAATTGCATGAATGACCATGTGAGGTACATGGCCTGTGGTAAGAGCAATAGCTGGAGAGAAATGAAAAGCTCCCACTTGGCCATTACTAAGTGCTGAACTATGGAATGATTTTCATGGAACACAATAGCATTAATTGCAAACTAACATTATAGATTCAGAACCCTTGCCTGTTAAGGAGAGTTAATGGTAAATGGACAGATTTGGTGTCCATTTTTTTGCATGTAAGCGACTTGATGCAGGGTGAGCGATCCAACGTGACTCAAAGAAATCAAACAGCGCACTCAAATTCCTTTGTAAAATGCTATTGTTGCAGTTGCTTAGCCGAGTCTAAAAGACAAGGCATCGCACCATTCGCAAACGACAGATATAATGAACCTTACTCAAAAAAGTAGTGAAAGAGAGAGATGAAACCATCACTGCTCAGGTGCAGTCTTACTTTCAGTTGTGGCGTGTGGTTAGCGGTGCAGCTCATATAATTTTCCAATGAAATCGCTGGCTTTAAGCGTGATCTGGGAAATGAGCAAGCTGTCCCGGGGTATTATCGATCCCCTAACCCAAGGTTTTATTCAGTTCATTTGTTGGTTGATTTCACATGGTTGACCTGCAGGGGTCCATCCATTTGCAAGATTCTCCATTTTAACTGCTTTAGATTTGGAATAAACGTGTAATAAACATGTTCATAGCAGTGCAGAAGATTCCACGGATAAGAGACTGCAAAGAAGGGTGGTGAAGAGAACTATTTAAGCGTTGCAGTAGCAAAAATAATACATACTCGGTTTGACAAAAAGGATAAAGAAGAATCTGCAAGGCACTTGAGTATTTGCAAGTGTACAACAGTACGGTTGGTTGTTAAGTGATGGTAGTCAGAATCCAGGGAATAGTAATCTGTGCGGTGCGATTCAGTACTGCTCTGACAGTAGGGGGTCAGTGCTTCCCCGGCAGTAGGATGATCCGTTATAGAGCCTAATTGCTGTTGCTAGTAAAGATCTAACATGGCGCTCCTCTTGACAGCACAGGCAGGGTCGGTGTCAGAACAAATCTAATGGAGGGTATTAGAAGTCCCGCGGGGGGGGCGAAGACTGCCGTTTAATAAATGGCTCAGTGAAGTCAAATTGTACATACTTGCTCTGGTTCTTTCTCTCACACTGGAGTTACACACACACACTGGAGTTAACTAACTGTGTGCACTGTAACACATCAGTGCTGCCCCATAAAATAACTACTCCCCCTCCACTACTCCATCTTCACCAATAAATCATAACCCACCATATCACGGTTACAGAAGCCATGTTTCTGACTGCAACCATGGTTGCTGAGCATCGAAGGCTCTTCCAAAGAACTGGCAAGCTCATTTACCTGAGAGGAGAAGGCTGTCGATGGTGGAGTCTCTAAAGAAGCAGCATGGAAATATTTCCTTCAGTCCATTTTTTGCATAGTGGCAACAATTTTAGCGCAAATTGTGGAACTCGTTGTTTTAAAGGCTTCTCCAGGATTACGCATTGGTTACCTACATCTGGTGTACTGTTATGGTGGGGCTGGTTTTTGTCTGTACAATCTCAGAAGTGAGCCCCCTGTCTGCTGAAAGAGCTTGTTATTATGCCCTTCTTTTAAATACTATACCATAAATTTAACTGTAACAGTTAAAACTCATGTGAAGTGTCTGCTAGTTCAATCTTCTTCAAATTCAAACAGCTTTTTTCGTTCAATACGAACAGCACTGGTAAAGACTAGGGACTATAGACTAAAGGATGTCATGAAAATCTTGTTTTATACCTACACTTGTGTATGATGACGTTTTAAATACAGGTGTTTAACACAAAGGTGTTAATTTGGCATATCTTATTTTGTCATCTATAATCAGTGGTTTAAAATCTTGCATGTCTTTGAAACCTATAGGCATTGTCCAGTGCAAACTGAGCCCCACAAGCTTTTGGAACTTGTATACAGTTTTTTTTTTTTTTTTTTTTGCCCCGCTCCTAAAAAAGTTACAACACTGAGATGTTTCAAAACCCAGTTATAATTGTGTGCTTTAGGTAGCATGATAATGAAAAAAAAATGTTTTGGTTTCTTTTTTTCATTTAAGGTTGTTCGTTTTTAATTTATGTATGTATTATTTAATCTGTTGTTTTAGATTTTTATAATTGGGCGTACGCTTGATTTCCTTTATTATTTGAAGTTGCTCATTTTAATTCATTAATGCTTTATTTAATCTCACTGGATTCTGTTATTTATTATCATAATGTTTTGCTGCCGGTTGAAGTTTTTAATATTTTGTTGTCAATATGCAGGGCCTCTATGAAATGAGACACTAGTCACTATAAAAAATAAATAAGAAGAATAAAAATGTACAAGGTGTGTGTGTGTGTGTGTGTGTGTATATGCATCTATTGGTGTGTGATGTGTCTCTCACCTCCTCTAGTGTGGTATCTGAGATGCCGTAGCAGTCCAGCTGCAGGGCCTCCAGGTTCTGGTCCAGGCTGCTGAGCAGCGAGCGGTAGGCAGCTGCATTCTGGGAGTTGTACACAGGAAGAGAGAAGACGATATCTCCCACCTCTCCCTCCTTCAGCTGAGCCTCAGGCAGGTGCGAGTAGATGAATGCTTTCACTTCCTCGATGTCAAACTTGTGCTCTGAGTCGGGAGGCTGGACCTGAGAAACATGTAGAGAACACGTCAGATACACGAGAACAGTCGTAGTTCTGCATTATCCTTTTCTAGAGAAAAGGTAGAACCTGCTGTCTTCATGGAAAACGATCTCGAATCGTCGACAAAACACAGTTTGCACACACTGATGTGAATCTTTTGATAATAATAATAATAATAATAGCAATAATAATCTTTATTTTTATAGCACTTTTCATGTTGTTCCTTTTTATATTATTCCTTTTCGATATATTTATAATGCTGCATCTTATTTATTCTGTTAATTATTTTAACTGCTTAAATTTAGATTTTCTTCCTTATTCTTTCATTTCTTTTTATCTTCCTTCTACTTTTTTAGGTGGTTTTAGACAGGTCATTCTTTTTTTTTTATTCTTTCATTCATGTTTTACTGCCATGTGTTTTATTTTTTAATGTTTTACTATCTTTTGAGAGGCTCGTTAGGACAGTATTGATGTAAAGTAACAGGAATCAATATTTAGATTAGTAGTGAGGTGAGTAAAATAAATTAAATAACACTGGTTAGAATGTTCATATGGTAGTTGACCTATTTTATTTAGTTTAAACCTTTCATTAAATGAAGTAGTGAATCATTTTTGCTCTCTTCCAAAACTGATTTTCAAATGGATAGTAGTGGGTATCAATGGGTTAGGTAACAAATACTTTACCGAACTACAATCAAAACCCTGAAAATGACGATAATTACAGGGACAAAGAGAAAATGCCTCAGTAAATGTTCTGGGTTAGAAATGTGGGCCAACATCACCGTGTGTGCAGCAAAATCAATCAACGAAATACTGTAACCCGAATGCTGAATGTTATTTTACCGTCCTCATGCAGTCACACACTGATTTGCAGTACATTCAAACATGGAGCCACGTTCCCTGCCACCTTATTCGCTATTCTGTAACCCCATAAAAAGAGGTGGAGAGTTTATCATCATAGTCCAGATGATCATACATGTCTTTTATCCTATATACTGTACTTATCAGCAGAAAATTGCCAGATTGTTTGTTAAACTGAGATCTGGCTGTAGGTATAGTAGTATCAGAGCCGGCAATTCGTCAGCTTAATAATGTTCGATCATCTTTTCTATGCACAATTAATGCACTATTATTGGGCAACTGCACGTTGCAATCACATGTGCAATCAATAGTAAATTCCCCCATCTTTTTTTTTTTTTGTACTGTGTTATCTCACGAATGTTTCGTACTGCAAGTGTGTGTTAATGGCTTTCAAATGTCCCAGCACTGTTTTTTAATCCTTACACTGGCTTGTCTAGATTTTGCTTGAAGGTGCATGTTTTATGTAACTGACCGGTTCGATCGAGTAAGATTTCCAATGTGTACTTAGTGTGCCAAAGGCAAATAAAGAATCTTATGTTATCTTAATGGATCAAACATGCAGAGATACTGTATATTTCCCGTGTATACCAAGAGAAGCAGTAAGGATGCTGAACATGTGTCCAAACAAAGTAAACAAAAATAAAAAAAAAGCTTGTTTCTAGCACTTCTTATTTCTAATGATTTGTTCCTGTTACATATACAGGTATTATGGTAGATTATATACAGCAATGCTATGGCATTCTGTTTATAAATGGTAAGTAAGGAAGTAAGTAAGTAAATACCTCAAATAAATCAACTGATTAGAAGAAGAATCAACTAATTAAAATACAATTCATATTTCTTGGTTGTTGTTGTTGGAAGAAAACTAGTGCTGGTCTTTTTACAACTTTACTTTGGTGTTTTGTAGCTTCAGTGCATTTTGGCCATGAAATGAACTGTGCAAACTCCAGGCTACAATTCAACCCTTTACTTAACAACCCCCCTCCTTTTCTTTTCCTTTTTTAAACTACCTCTATATTGTGTTTAGGCTTCTACTGTGATTGTAGAGCTTGCTTTGTTGACTCTTGCTTTAACTTACTCAAGTGTTCTTATCTACAGTATAGTGTGTGATGTAGCACTGAAGGTGCGAACTACCTCATTTCGTTGTGGATGTGCAAATAATAAAGTTGGCTTTGACTTTGAACTTGGTAGTGAATAATGCTTGTTAGCATTATTTGTGAAATTGAAATGTCTTCCTCTTTGGTTGATATTGCAA
>JAOUQW010064641.1:0-14091 GCA_028565825.1 Olivaichthys viedmensis
ACAGGAGAAGCCTGAATAAATGAGGTAATCCACAGGTCACTGAACGCTTTAATGAGGATGTAAATTATATAGATCGTATGCTCTGGCCTTCAGTCACCAGATTCTCAACCCAATTGAACACCTATGGGAGATTTCCAGTACAGTTCCAGAGACTTGTAGAATCTACGCCAAGGAGCATTAAAGCGTTCAGTGACCTGTGGATTACCTCATTTATTCAGGCTTCTCCTGTAATTTGTCAGCCGTCTGTGTCTTTTGAATGATTATTATCACAATGTTGGCCTTTGCAGTACTGATATTGGAGAAACCTGGAATATGCAAATGAGCATCTAACAAGCCACGATTATTAGAATTGTGTTCTGTGAGCAAGTGTGACATCTCGGAGGTTCCAGATCAGTTTTCTGTGGATGTTTTTGATAAATCGTGGCATTGGCATGATCCAAAAAGAATAAAAATAAAATAATTAGAAACAGATTCACCAATTTGCAGGGCACATCACAATTTCAGTATAATCACAATATGCTAATTTATGTCCATATCAACGCTGTTGAATTGAATTTTTGCCAGTTTTTGTCTGCTATTTATCTACAAGACATGTTCTGTGTTTTGCAGGTTTTGTCCTTATTTTTTCTCATTTTGATCGTCTTAAAACCTTTTAAAACCTCTTATTATTTCTGTTTACGTGATTTCTGCGATAGATGATGTCTCTGAGTTGGCAGAAGCAGACCGTCTTTCAGATCGGACCGACGGCTCGCCCCAGCCCACCCCTCAACCTGTAAATTGTGCTGACTGCAACGAGCCAGGCGACGCCGTGCTTTCCCCCAGATCCACACTACAAAGGTAGCTCCAACCGTTTCTGCATCCACGTATGCACATACACACTAGGGCTGGACGATTAATCGTGTATTTTTTAACGTTATCGTTATCATAATATGAGATACTGTGATAAACACATCGTGAAGGGCTTAAAGTTGGAAGTAATTCCGCCGCTCAAATTGCGTTACATGCACACAGCACCTGTGTGTGTGTGTGTGTGTGCGCAGGTGATGTCATTAGAGTAGGAACGCAACGCAAGAGCACACATACACACATGAACAGCCAAACACACTATTGTTAGCTAATACACTAAAGCACATCTGTAGTTTAGCAATACAAAATTATTATTGTGCAGCCCTAATGCACACACACACACACACACACGCTTATCTGTTTCTGTAACTTTATCCCTTGAATCCAACGAGCCTGCATGTCTCCCTGTATATCCGATCAGCTCATCCTCCCCAATCAGCCCTGCCATTCTGCATTCACAAAGAGCCCACATCAGATAGAGCCCTGTTCTCAGGACCCTGAGTTCTATTACACCTGACCGTAGTGCAACTAGACTCCCCACTCCCACAGAGACTCAGCAAGGGGTGTAAACAGGGTATCATTACAAGTGCCCCAGATCACTGAAAGTGAGTGTTTGTGCTCTTGGCCAGTGTAATCAGTGGCGTGGGAGAGCTGGATCTGGACAAGGACGGGCAGAGGAGTGTCTGCCTGACTCCAGTGAGCACTCCGTGTGCTGCAGAGCGTCCCTACCCAGAATGCCCCTACCTGCTGCTGGACGTCCGCGACAGAGACCTGTACGATCAGTGCCATATCATCGGCGGTAAGAAATACAGGGCAGTATGAATACTCAAAACCCAGGCATACCTTTTACGTTTTACCAGAAATGCGTCTATTGCCATGCACACGTTCACATTTATCATTAAAGTCCCATTACACAGGAATATGTGAAATCAATCCTGCCATGATTTGGACTTGCATTCAGATGAAACCCCTTCCCTATTAATAACGTTCCGGTGTAAAACTATCCGGCCCTTGTGTACATTTTTACTGGCCCTTTGATTGGTTCCAACCTGCAGAATTAAATGAATAAAAATTCTGATTATTATTTTGTATGTATTAGGCAAATAAATCAGAGTTATTTCTATTTGTCCTGCACATGCAGTGTTAAACTCCTAATTAACGTCCGTAACTACCGAATGCCTAATGTTAATTCATGTTAATCGTGTCCAGCGTGCTCGATTTGCTATTTTAGCTACTTGGCCTGTTTCCAAAACATCGCTTTCTACTTCAAAAATACCGAAAACAGACATTTTAACAATGAGCAGACAGAAATGATCAGACACCTCAGCGATAAGGAGAGCGACAGTCCCTGCATCGGATGTGTTCGAAAGTCTTTTGGACGGACTGTGTCATCATCATGCGTCATGATCCGGTTCTATGTTATACAGTTTGCACTTACAGAAGGCAATTAAAATGCTAAAAGCACAAGTTATATGCTTTTTAGCCCCTCACCCAGTATTGTTTTTGTAATCTGGCCCCCGCTGTAACTAATTGAATAGCCCTGGACTTAACTATACTGTAAATAATGATAGCTTGCATTGAACATCATTTTTTTAGACGGTGATTAGACTAAACCTGTGCTGTTAAATTAGAGTGAATTATTAACTTCCACATTTTAACAGGCTTCATTCATTGTACATGCATGTTAAGGATCCAAATGGATATTCACGTTAAAACACTGGGAGAAATGGATTATATTCACAGCTGAAAAGGATATGTAAGAGAAAACTGCTCCAAACGGATGCAACCCATTTTATAACATTGTCTTCAAATTGGCATGACTCTGTATCTAGGCTGAGAATGACTGATAAATGTTTTTATACATTTTTATGTATTTATTTCTGTTATTTCATTCTTCCTCCAAATAATTTTATTATTTTATTCTTCTTGTACACAGGAAAGACAGAAATAAAGTCATGAAAATTCAAATACACAGCCTTCAATTATCTTATCTAAAGATGAAAAGATGAAATGGTTTTGTACGTAGGCTCCAATTTGTCTCTCTTTGCAGCGCACAGTTATCCCATAGCGACCCTATCGAGGACGATGAATCCTTACACCAAGGAAGTTCTCGATTACGTATCCTTTGACCTCGGTATTGTCTCGATGCGACTTTAATTCTGCTTGAACAATAGTACAAGTATTTGCGGAAGAATTCTTGAACCAGTTGACAGAGGAACGCCCAGGGAAAGATCATCGTCTTGTATGATGAGGACGAGAGGATAGCCAGCCAGGCGGCCACCACCATGTGCGAGAGAGGCTTTGAGAATCTCTTCATGCTCTCTGGAGGTGGGTCCTTCTAGCAGCGGCCATCGTGTTCACATCAATTGCATGCATCCCAACTGTTAATCGAGCAAGTTTTATTTCCTTCTCGTCTACTCTGGCCATCGCGTTGGAAGGCTTGAAGGTGATAGCGCAGAAGTTTCCAGAAGGAATGACCACAGGCTCTTTTCCCGTCGCCTGCCTCCCGTCTCCGACGGGATCGAGTCGGAAGCACTCGGTGCTCCGTCAGACGCCACAGCCAGCAGAAAACAAATGGCGGTTCATCTCTGACGACCTCGACCAGATCCAGCATTACCTGGAGGAGGTGCATATACCCAGTGAGACCAGCAGTGAGTGAACCATTTTACAGTACAGTAATGTGAAAGTGTATGAAGAGGATGTTCTCTTACACATAAGAATATTCTTTTCATGTGTTCACACTACAAAATAAATCACTGAAGATGCTCCAGCTTTGTCGCTTATGGGCGCGAGGGACTTTTTTAAAGGAGTAGGACGCCGAGTGGCGATGAAATGTTTAATTGTTCAAGTGAAAACAGATCAGAGTAGTTTTGATGGGACAGCTCTATTGATGTGACGCACGTGTGTCTCGCCTCGTTCCAGGTCGTCTGAGCAGCAGGATGTCCACTAGCACTGCGCACTCGAAAGTGTCCAGTGCACGGAGTAGTCGACTTGGCTCGGGCAGCGCCAGATCACAGAGCAGTCAGCCCTGGAAATAACCTCCATTCATCATTATCATCACTGCATCCTAAAAATAAAGCCCCTTTACCACAGGATTTCCCCATAAACATCAGTGATGGGCACCTAAGCTACCCTTATACACTCTACTGACCTTGATATTGACTCCTGTAGACTAGCTGTAGGAAGGATTTCAGTTATCACATATGGCATGTTTGAAAACGATCGTTGATCAATCGTTGTAAATGTTATATTTACAGAAATGTTAAATAGGCACGTATGCTGTACTGCTTTGAAGTGGCTTGGCGGTGCTTTTTTGTGATGTTCCATGCCTTAGCACAAACCGTCCTCTCCTTCCAGATGTTACTTACTTACTTGAACAGGTCTTAATGTGCTGTGCAAATCGAGAGTCTCAAAAACACATCTGTGCTAGTCCTAATGGGCTCGGCTCATTTTCATCACCATGTTTGCCAGACTTCTCAGTGAGGAGCTTGACACTATCCGTACCTCGTTAACACATACAGCAGAATGGCCAAATATAACACGGAGAGCACTCACGCTCGTCTGTTACACAAGGCTGTGTAAGAGATTCAGCCGTTTTGCTGGTTATAATCACAGGTACCATTAGAGAAGTCGCTCAGTATTGCAGCTTGTGAACTTGACAGTGCATTTACTGTAACTAAACTGTGAACGTGCAGTGAAGAAGCCCTTGTGTAGTAATGGATGTGCTAGACCAGTTACTTGTGTGTGTGGTGTGTGATTGTGTGTGTGAGAGAGAGAAAAACTTGCATTTTTCCAGTGCTGATTGGTGGACATCAGTTACACTAATCTTTCACAAACTTGTTTGAACCAATGATGATTTTATGAATGAAAACTACCTGGTTTTGTGTTTTGTATATTTTATGTGGAATAAATAAATATTTTGTACTGTAAATAAATGTTCATTATGCATGTACTGGTAGAAATCCTGAAAGCCGTATTTACCCTCGATTCATGTTTTCTGTGTAGCCGGTGGTAATTAAACCAACACGGCCCACAAAACATATTTTTAAGGTTCTTTATTCCGACAAAAAATAATTCACAAAATAAAGTACTATAAATAAAAGAACCCACTAAAATACGGTAGTGGTCTTTGGTTCGTGTGTCCTCACACACCAGCTCACACGTGGCACACAGTCAGATTATATTTGTTTCACATACTCTCATGAGTTCTTATATGCCATTTTTGAGCACCCAAACGATAAATCTGAACCTTTATTACAAATAAACACTCGAGGCACCCGCACCCCAGTCACAACTCACATGCCCATCTTGCCCAAAGCGCCCTCTCCCATCTGAATAGAGTTTTTGGAATAATACTCAGTAAATGTTATACAAGATGCTCTGTGGTGGCCTAGTGGCTTCTCGCATGAGATGATGTCATGAAGACATAAACCTAAGTTAGTGGTTTAGATGAGAAGTATCTTTTGGCTCTTTAACTGAAGCGTCATGAATTACCCCAAGCTGATGCTTTAGACTACAAAAATTATTTTTGTAATTGCAAAAATAACTACATCCAAAATTGTCCTGGTCAGAATTTATTCAATGAAAGGTCTGGCAAGAACAGTTATTATTTTATGATGAATGGATTTGAAATTGATGAAAACATTTTAATACTTAAACACTATTTTATCCATATTAGAGAGTTTCTGAGGCCTGTTCTGTTGCTGCTTTTCCTTTCAGCTTAGTTATGAAAAACACAACTTCACTTAATTTCTCTCTCGCTCTCTCTGCTCCATCTTTTTACACACAGTGTTCCTGCTGCGCCTGATTCATTCATACCAGTGCCACACACACCATCATGTCAGTCTCACTGCTGTGCTGAAAATGATTCACCACCCAAATAATATCAGGTCCCTTTCAGTTGATGGATGGGGGTAGAGGAAGGCTGACAAAGCAACAGATGGACTACAGTCAGTAACTCTACACCTATAAAGGGACCTACCATATAGGTCACTTATACTGTAGGTAATGATTTATAATCCCACTATCGGGTGTGACCCAGAAGAGGACGTGTTCCCTTTTGAGTCTGGTTCCTCTCAAGGTTTCTTCCTCATGTTGTCTCCGGGAGTTTTTCCTTGCTACTGTCGCTTCTGGATTGTTCATTAGGGATCTCGATCTATATCCGGATTTCTGTAAAGCTGCTTTGTGACAGCGTCTATTGTTAAAAGCGCTATACAAATACAATTGAACTGAATTGAATAAAGTGTACGTGTAAAATAGGTGGACCTTATGAACTGGGAACTCTGTTGATTTTAAATATGACCCTGGCAATCACTGATCACCCAATCAGCTTTTTCTTGACACCTCAAATTTGCATTTTTAATCTTTCTGTTTAATGTCTCTTTATAACGCATGGTACTATCTCAGTGGATCATGATGACTTTTTTTAAACAAATCGGCACCTATGACTCATAAATAAAAGGGGCATACAGAAACATTTTCAGACCAAAGACCATGTAGACACAGATGAGTGCAAAAGTTTGCACTCCCCATAGTTTCTGATTGAAAAGAGGAAATTATACCTTTATTTTAGAATTTAGCAAAAAGAATGTGGGTGTATCTTGAAACAAGGCAAATTCATAAAGTTAAGGCAAAATTAACAGAAAAAAATAGTTCCAATAGAACCATAGGAAAGAAGTTTTAGAATTGAGAAAATCCAAAAGCTACTCCATTAATATTTTAATATACACTATCTGACTTTTTTTTTTTTACATCTGTGAAATCTCAAAATTTTATTCTTTGCATTATTAATTTTTTCCTAAGGGTATGCAAACTTTTGCACTCAACTGTAAGCATATGAATGACACACGAGAGAAAGTTACAGCCAAAATGTTTCAAGATTGATGAATTTATTTCTTCTGTCTCGTTAACTGAAGCATCATGAGTTAAGATGAGCTGCTGGTTTAGTAAGGGTTGTTCTTGGTGTGCTCCATGATGACCATGAGGGCCAGCCATGTCTCCTCAGCGGTCGGGATGATCTGATTGGCAGGCAGGAGGAAACCGAATCGTCCGGTGTCTCTCAGCTCAAAGGTGTAGGAGTACTTGATGTCCTGGTCGTAGGCCCAGTCAATGGAGCCACCGCTAGCTTGGTCTGAGACACATGATGACAGTTTGATTACAATAAGTTGTGTTGAGAAAAAGAGAAAGTTAATTTTACTAGTAGGAAGAAACACTGGTAGTGTGCTAATAAAATATAAACCAATAGAGTGTAAACTACTATTATTTCCAGTTTAATATATGTGGCCTTTTTGTACTTCTTGATCACATAGTGTTCTACATGAGTAAGTGACCTAAAACCAAAGGTTTGCATCCCCCATAGTTTCTGGGTTAAAAGAGGAAATTATACCTCTATTTTACAGGTATGTGAATTTACATGTGGGTGTATCCTGAAACAAGGCAATCCATAAAGATAAGGCAAAATTAACAGAGAAAATAGTTCAAAAATGGCCAAAGGAAAGAACAACTTTACAACAACTGAGAAAATCCAAAAGCTGTCCAGAAGGTTAGAGGTATTTATAAAGCTGTTTCCAGTTTAATGCATGTCTTCCTTGTGTACTTCTTGATTACATAGTGTTCTACATGAGAAAGTGACCTAAAATCACTACATCTTGAGAAAACTGTAGTTTGTTAGTTTGCACCACTAACGTTCTACATACATTCAATGTCTGTAATGTCTGGGTAGGAGATTACAAAAGTTTTCACTTCCTAATGTCAATGGCAAACTGACAGATTGTAACATCGGTGCGATTTCAATTTATGTGTGGCGTAAATATTTTATTCTTTTCTTTTTTTTTCTTGCCACAATTGCTTGCTGTACTTACAGATGGTGGTGATGATCCTGCCATATCTGTACATGGTGTTAGATGCCTTTTGCAATGCAGTAATGGCCTTTCTGGCGAGGTCATGCTGCAAAAGCACATTAAGAAGAGCTGATAGAGCTGATACACCAGTGGTACCGAGTGGTAACATATGGAAAGGGTGTGTTTTGTTATGGTCTCACCAGCTCTGCTTGGTCCTTGGGTGGCGTGCTGGTGTAGCCGTAGGGGTAGAGCAGCAACTGGGAGTAGCTGTGGATGGACACGAAGGATTTAATCTTACCGTAAGACTTAACAAAATCCACGATGGCCTTCACCTCTGGCTCTGAGTGAGCGCTAGGTCCACGGTAGGTATCAAAGCAAGGATTGTTACTGGAACCAGGACCTGTAGATAAAAAAGTTTAATCAGCATTGTGTATTTGCTGCAATCTCTTGTTTAGCATCTTTCAATCCACATGGATGGATCTCTTGAAAATGTTTTCTGCTGACGTACAGTGTTTTTATATTACCTCCAAAACCAGTGTCCCAGTTCCTGTTGGGATCGACACCAACACACCTGGATCCAGGAATGCGCCTCCTGGTCTTGCGCCACATGCGGTCCTATGCATACAGAAGATTGAATTATATAGAGAATCATATAACAGGTTGAAATCTGTTTGTCATCAGTGTATCAATCCCAAAAAACTCACAGAGCGGTGAGTGAATCTGTAGCCATCAGGGTTGGTGACAATCTCCAAGAAGATGTCAAATCTGCCAAGAATTGCTTTCAGAGACGGTTCTCGGTTATGGTCAGTCGCAATCTACAAAATTCAACACAGAGGTGTTTGTATTAGGGTTGATCACCACACAGGTGTGCTCTTTTGAAGTATTGGACTGTAGTCATGGAGGAAATGGAGGATAAGAACCTTCTTGGCGAACCAGGTTCCACTGGCTTGGGTCACCCACTCTCTGGCGTGAATACCAGTGTCGATCCAGATTCCACTGCGGTTAGTGCCGGTGCTAAACTATACGAGAGAGTACATATAATATTTAATAATTTCTTAATAAATTTGTTATTGCTAGATCCTTTATTCCAAAAGGATACACTTCTACACTGAATGCTGAATCTTTTGGTGTCATTTCCTAAATTTCCTGCTTTTTATACTGGAATACTGTTTTTAAGTTTCAATATTATTGATCACTGATACTGACTTACTTTCAGAACATTCAGAGGATGACCCTTGGAGCTGTTACCAATCACGATTTTGCTAACCAAATCAGGATTCTCCTGCACCAGCATGTCCATGAATTTGTTGATCTATGATCAGAGAAGCGCCATGTGAGCCAAATGTCAAGCATTTAAGAAAGATCTTTAGGCAACTTCCATATCCTTGTAAGTAAACAGCATAAACTGTGGCTATGACAGGGTCAACACTGTGACGTCGGCGAGGAAGAGGCGCAAACAGGAAGCACTTTAAAATCAGGAAAGTGCTTTTTATTTGGCAAACACACTCTTACAGCACAACACATCGCTTGGTGGTAAGCCTGAGAATTGAACTAACATGGCGAAAGCCGGCAAGGGTTAACAAAGCCCACCGGACTTCCGTGGATGGTGGACACATATAACGTGTCGGCTCATCACAGGCCAGCACGGATAACAAATCCCACAATTCCCCCCTTTTCACCAAACACTTATTCCAATAGAACAGGGAATTCTTCAACACAAATAAAAGGCGGCCATGGGGGCTTACGGGTATGCAAATGCACACTACGCAGGCTCACCGGCACTACAATACATTAAAATGCTGCCCTAACCTCGCTCAGCGTGTGGTAGTTGCCATATTCATAGTCATTGGTGTTTCTGGGCTGAAGAGCACGAGACCTCATCATCTTACGCTGCTCCGCATCCAGAACATCCTGAAGGTTAATGAACACAAGAGTTGGCAAAGTTTGAAAATGTATGTATTTATTGTAACATTGTATGACATCAACATCTAAATGCTCCACCCCAGAGCCCTCCCCCCCTCCCCCCACTGAACCACTCATACTGTATGTGCACTTAATTTACTAAATACTGTACATATTCACTACTATACTGTATATACTCTTTACTTATACTGTGTATATTCATTATATAATCCTTTAGTCAGATAGGTTTTATCTTCATATTATTTATTCATATTACACTAATTCACATATTCACTATGCTACTGTGTATTCTTTGCTTATAATGTACATATCTACTACCACATCCACCACTACTTGTACTTTATGCAGTCTATCTAGCATCATATCACGATTCACAATTGTCACGGCCGAACCCGACCATGGGGACACTACCACCCTGCACCACCAGAGGGCGGACTCTCCGGAGTTTTAGAACTTCCGGGTTTTCAGAGAACAGCTGCACTACGTTAGCCTCATGAGCCAGAGCATATAAACACGCTTTGGAATACAACTCGTTGTGAAGTTTTGCCTCACTAATGTTGACCAATTCTGAGCGTATCCCGTTTTGTCTCTCCCGTCACGACCTCTGCCTGATTACGGATTACTGTCTTTTGGATTTCCCTTTTGGATTATTCTCCTTCGCGGACTGCTTTCACGGTGAACGAACTTGTCTTTCTGTACTACGGATTACGCTACTAGATTACCCCCAAAAATAAAGGTGAATGCACTTGGATCCTCAGTGTTGTTTCTGGTGTTACGGTGACACACAACAAACAGACCAATTGATTTGAATTGTCTTATTTAGGCTACTCGTTTAATCCAGCAGTGGTCAAACCAAACGTAAAATTTATCTGAAGAAAAAGCCAATTCACTTTAAAGGGAGAGAAAAAGGAATTTGCTTCCAGTAGCGGTTCATTTCTCTTTTTGACGAGTCATCTAGATGAACTTTAACACTGCAAATTTTCAAACCTTGGAAGGTCTAAAAAACAAATCTACAATAAAGGAGCCTGACACAGTTACCCCCTCGCATCGCAGTTCCAATGATGACAAGCGCCATGTGCCTGTGTTTGTTTTTGTTTTGGTCCTGTATAATAACTTCAGTTCATTAGGTAAAATCACGAAATCATTTTTAGGGTGTCATATTTGTGACATGTTTTTCTCGTCTAAGTATTGGCACCCCCCTCCAGAAAAGTCCTTTTTTGGTCCTGTCTCTGCCCATCATTGGTCTGTTTCTCAGATTGTGTGCACCTGTTACTAGTTTTCTCTTAATATGTGTATTTATACCCTCTTTGTTTCCTTGTCTCTTTGCGAAGTCTTGTCGTGTTTTCCCCATGTGTCAGACCTTCACTGCCCTCCCCTATGCCGTGTACCTGCTCTCCCCGAATGTCCCGTCCTCACTCTCCCCTACAGCACGACGCGAGCCGGCTCACTTCCGCGTTCAAGTTCATCGAGCTTCTGATCGCCATTGCCTGTTCCCAATCCCGACTCAATCACACACCACTGGCATGCAACCATGCTTCCCCTAATAAAAGCCTCAAATGTCTCCACTCAGTGCTCAGTATTGTCTCGATGCCTCTGACATTATCAAGCGTTTCCCGGACTGCCAACCTGTGCTCGACCCCGGACTGTATTCTTCGACTTTCATCTCTGCCTTTGCCTCCGAAAACCCGTTTGCTCATTGCCCGACCCATCGATTGCCCCCGACACCAAGATTGCCAAACCCCTTAGTTCTGTCTGCTTCTTGCATCCTCACCTGGAGCCCACACCTGCATCCATCCAGCCAGCATTGTGACAGAATACCTTGCTATGGGTGCAGCGGGCGTAGCTGCGCTGGCCCAAATGATCGCCCAGATCCAGCGGGACCAACAGCAGTTGCAGCAACAGCAGCAAGCTCATCAGCAGCAACAGGTTAGTGCTTTCGCCGCCACTCTGGCACAGCCCACGACGCCTCAGCCGCCTGTCCCCATCGCCGCACCTCGCAGCCAGCCATCGCGTTCACTCATGGCTCTCACGGCCAGTGCTTTTACTGCGGCGAAGCCAACCACGCCATCGCCCAGTGCCCATCCCAGCTTCCGAGAACACACAATCCCCCGTACATTCCCAACCAGCCCCAGTGAGTGACTCCCGTCTTTACACGCAGAAACCTTTTGTACTGACAGTTGTGCTGCACGTCTCACAGAAACGTTTTGTTCTTTCAGCGCTGCTCGACACAGGAGCCACAGGAAACTTCATGGATCAGAAGTGGACTGCGACAGTAGGGCTCAAGTCCCTCCGCCTGGCTCCTCCCCTACGAATCCATGTGCTCGATGGACAGCCAGTGGGGAAGGGCACCATAACACACTGCACCGCACCCCTCACCCTGGAGACTAGAGCCCTCCATTGCGAAACCATCACCCTCCTTTTCACCTCTTCTCCCCGGTACCCCAGGGGTATGCAGCAGCACAACCCGCACATCTCTTGGGCAAACAAGGAGATCACCAGCTGGTCCCAACACTGTCACGAACACTGCTTGTCATGCCCCTCCATCATCTCAGCCTCCACCTCCGTGGAAAGTCCGGAGAAATCACCCCAGAAATCCCTGCCTATTACCAGCCCCCACACAAACCCTATGACTGTGCCATCAAGCTGCTCTCTGGCACAGTACCGCCACGCTCACGGATCTATCCTGTCAGCTCCCGAGACTGTGGCCATGGAGAAGTATGTGGGCTACATCTGTCCTTCCAAATCGCCCGCCTCAGCCAGCTTTTTCTTCATTGAGAAGAAGGGAGGAGGGCTCCGGGCTTGCATCAATTATCGGGGGTTGAACCAGATCACTGTAAAAATTCCGGTACCCGCTGCCCCTCATCCCCTCCACACTCGAACAGCTCCACCGTGCCCGAGTCTACACAAAACTCGATCTCCGCAGTGCCTACAACCTGGTATGCATCAGGGAAGGGGACGAGTGGAAAACTGCCTTGAGCACCATCACGGGGCACTTTGAATATTTGGTCATGGGATATGGACTCTCGAACGCGTCGTCTGTATTCCAGGCCCTGGTTAACAACGTGCTGCGCGAATTTCTGGGGAAAACAGTAATCGCCTACATCAATGACATATTGATCAATTCAGAGACCATATTGATTGAGTCAGAGCTCCAGGAGCATGTGGGGCACGTCAAGCAGGTGCTCTGGAAACTCCTGGCTAGTGGCCTGTATGTGAAGCTGGAGAAATATGTGTTCCACGTCCCAGAGATCGCCTTCTGGGGGTACATTATTGGAGCAGAGGTGGTCATGATGGACAAGGACAAAGTGAACGCTGTCACCTCCTGGCCACGTCCCCGCACGGTGAAGGACGTCCAGCGCTTTATCGGGTTCGCCAACTTCTACCGGAGGTTCATCCAGAGCTTCAGCACCATGTCCGTGGCCATCTCGGCCCTCCTTAAGGGCAGGAAGGGACAATCTCCTGGACCCCAAGCATTGAGGAAGCCTTCTGTGCGCTAAAAACGGCCTTCACCACAGCCCCCATTCTAAGGCACCCGGACCCGGCTTGGCCGTTCATAGTCAAGGTGGATGCTTCAGACACAGGGGTAGGGGCCGTGCTGTCTCAGCACTAAGGAGAGCCATCCAAGATGTTCCCCGTTGCATTTTTCTCTCTCAAGCGCTCCACCGTGGAGAGAAACTATGACATAGGGAACAGGGAGCTGCTTGCTGACAAGCTAGCGCTGGAGGAATGGCGGCATTGGCTGGAAGGGGCTGAACACCCCTTCATCATGTACACGGATCATTGGAATACCTCAAGAGCGCCAAGCGGCTCAACTCCCGTCAAGCTAGGTGGGTGCTGTTCTTCAAACAGTTCACGTTCACGTACCGCCCGGGCTCATGGAACGGGAAGGCAGATGCCCTGTCCTGTCTCTATCCTACGCCCCCGTAACAAGGAGAGCCGGATGCCATCCTCCCTGATGCCTGCTTCATGGGAGCCGTGCTCTGAGAGGGCACCCAGCCAGTGCCCAGCCGATGACCCAGAAGGAATCTCTATGTACCCCCGGACTTCAGGGACCGCCTCATCGCATGGGCGCATAGGACTGGCCATCCAGGGGTAACCAGGACCCACCGGATTCTCGTCCCCAAATACTGGTGGGTGGCCATGCTCACCGCCATTCAGAGGTTTGTCCGATCCTGTGCAGTCTGTGCCCGTGCCAGTCCCCTGCACCATGCCCGCGGGAAAACTCATGCCTCTGCCAGTGCCCCAACATTACTGGTCCCATGTGGCAGTGGATTTTCTCACTGATCTCTCACTGTCTGGGGGCAACATCACCATCTTAGCCATTCCGCCCTTTAGAGAAACTTCAAGTTCAAGTAGGTTTTTATTGTCATTTCTCCATATACCACGTATACATTGAAATGAAATGCCATTTCTACAGGACCATGGTGCAACACGCAACAATACAGCAGCACGCTATACAGGACTACATAAAGTGCAAATACAC
>JAOUQW010064695.1:0-14087 GCA_028565825.1 Olivaichthys viedmensis
AACCGCTAAACATTTTACAGGTCGTCATGGAAACCTGCGGGGACAGGGATGTTTGGGCTCTGACCCGCCCTCTAGTGAATATCGCTTTTAATCCCGCCCACCACAGCGATACACACTCCTCCCCTCGTGCTAGTCGGCTATACACACTTCCCCTGAAGAGGAAACGCGAGTGAGTACAGACACGATTAAGAAGTTTGATGATGTCACTCTGGGAATGTATGACAACGTCAGTGGTCAGGACACAGGAAGTGGGCGCTATTACTTAAAAAAACAAAAAATCCTCTTTCTCACACACAGGAAGCACAAATCACACACAGAGGAGTGCTTCTAAAATCCCCATCGGAGAGGAATACTGTAAATGACCCGTCGTGTGACGGGGAGGATGAAAGGAGGAAGAAGCCGAAACGCAACGCTGCTTCATCTGTCTATCTATCTCTCTCACTTTCTATCTGTCTCTCTCTCTATCTTTGTTGTTCTCTCTGTTTGTCTGTCTCTCTCTTTCTGTCATTCTCTCTTTCTATCTATTTGTCTATCTCGCTCTCTCTTTCTGTCTCTCTCTTTGTCTTTCTGTCTTTCTCTCTCTATCTGTCTATCTCCCTCTCTCTATCTCTCACAGATAGCTATCTCTCTTTCTATCTAATTCTCTCTCTGTGTCTTTATCTTTCTTTCTGTCTATCTTTTTCTATCTATCTATGTCTCTCTCTCTCTGTCTGTCTATCTCTCTCTCTCTTTCTGTCTGCCTGTCTGTCTATCTCTCTTTCTCTTTGTTGTTCTCTCTCTATCTGACTCTCTCTCTTTCTGTCTTTATCTCTCTTTCTGTCAATCTCTCTCTTTATCTTTGTTGTTCTCTCACTTTATATCTATCTCTCTCTTTCTATGTCTTTATCTCTTTCTATCTGTCTATCTCTCTTTCTAGCTGTGTCTATCTCTCTCTCTTTCTGTCTATCACACTTTCTCTTTGTTGTTCTCTCTCTTTATATCTGTCTATCTCTCTATCTGACTCTCTCTCTTTCTGTCTGTCTCTCTTTCTATCTATCTGTTTATCTCGCTCTTTCTGTATATCTATCTCTCTCTTTATCTTTGTTGTTTTCTCTCTCTTTGTCGATCTCGCTTTCTATCTGTCTTTCTCTCTCTCTTTCTATCTGTCTTTCTCTCTCTCTTTCTGTCTATCTCTCTTTCTCTCTGTTTCTTTCTCTCTTTCTGTCCATCTCTCTTTCCATCTGTTTTTCTCTCTCTCTCTCCTTCTGTCTTTCTCTCTTTGTCTATCTCTCTTTCTATTCATCTTTCTCTTTTTCTCTCTTCATGAGTTCTCTCTCTCTCAGTATGAAGAACATTCCAGAGCAATGTCATGTCTCTCTGAGCAAGTGTGTACTTGTGTGTTTCTGAAATGAGGGTGTGTTACGTACACAGTGCAATGTGTGTGTGTGTGTGTGTGTGTATCCATATCAGAATACTTCTCTGTCAGACACACACACACTCACACATCAAGGTCAATTATATATTATTATAACACTTGCTTGGTTGAGGTTGTTTATAGTTTATTACAGTTTATGAGGTTATTTTATATAATTTTATTTTACACATGTAGAACATTAGTAAAGGTTGGTATGATGGTATAACATGATAAGTAATATTAATATAAATAGTAATATAAAATAGTAAATAGTTGTCGCGCGGGACAAAGCGTGGCGTTCGCCGTGGTGTTCGCCGTGGCGACGGCCCCCACGCGTTTATGTTTATGTTTAGTTGTCCCTGTCACGTGAGTTATGTTAAATGTTACCAGCTGTTCCACGTCTGTCTCCCCTTAATTACTAAGTGTTTAAATACCCGCTTGTTTCCGTCCTGTGTTGTCTTCCGATGTTTGTGGGTTAACCACGCCTGTCGCGGCGTGTGTTGTTTTGTTTGTTTCACCCGGTCTTTGTCATCAAACTAAATATGTTTAAAGCTAAGAAAATCCTTGCGCTTGTGTCCTATCCCCGCTGCTACGCAGCCTTGAAAATCGTGATATAAGTTAGATTGTTAATGTTATTCTCTACTCAGTGGTGGAATTGTAAAATATTTACAGGCTGGGTTTATATGATGGATGGTAAGATATTATATTAATATTAATAATTTAAACTTCAGTATTACTTTTTTTTTTTGTCTGTTTCTGTGATTAAACTTCCCATTTGTTTATATAGAGCCATGAAATTTACAGTCATCAGACTTTTGATTTTTATCTGAATTTATTTTCACTACAGTAGCCTCGTGTTGCCACTTTACAAAATGCAGCTAGCAATGTTGCCTTTTTCTATCATTTTTTTAGCATACAAAATTAACTTATCAGGTTTTTTCTAACTTTCTCTTATTCCGGAAATGCTCTAAATTTTCACAAGGAATAAAACCCCAAAATGAGCCTATTAAGCTTAGTGTAATTCTGTTGTTTTGATATAAATAACTCACAATATATATCCAAGGCAACTTGGTGTGTAAATATTAAAATTAATTGATATTGATATTAATTGAAAAGTATGGAAAAGGAGATGGCAGTTTTATAAAATGTTTTTTGTCTTTTTCTTTCACCTGGGGCATGACATTCCAACTTTCTTTTTCTTTATAAATTATATGACAAAGTAAAAAAGGTTATTTCCAGGTTAAAATCTGCTCCCACATCATGGCCACTCTGTTTCTGACCCCTTTGGCTTTCCACATATCGATCTGACCCTCTTTGGATTTTACTTTCCTTATTTGGAATTTGTTTCCTGTCCTCATTAATTCTCTCTCTCTGCTGATTGGTTCCTTGTTTTTTTCTTTGCTGATGAAATTGACACAAATTTTAAGCCACTGCTAATTTTCACTGTATAACATTATAGACTCATTAATATTCAAACGCATTCAAATACTGAATATTTTCTAAAAAAAAAAAAAAATTTGAATGTGAATGCAATTTTTAAGGGAATTTGAGCGCACTAGAAGGTACTGATGTGCCTCAGAGCTTTTCAGATTGTTCTCTCCGTTGCTAAACAAACACTCGATAAAATAACTAAAAATAATTTTGGTCACTTTTTCATGCTTCCTTTAATGGTAGGACACAATGTCAATGTTTTAATGTTATTTTTGTATGTTCCCAGTTTAGATGTTTTGCATTAATGCATTAGTATTTAGCATAATGTCTTCCTGTTCAAATAAACTCTATTGGAAATATTTTAGACTTTATGGAATAAATATTGCAGACATTTTCACACCTCTGTAACCGGTTACAATTCAATATTAATTACACTACAGTTAAAAACTCAGTAACGACCATGACATCATGGGTGGATTTTTGTTTTGGTGCAGAAATCCAGATCCTCACTTATGACGGAGGGTGCTAAGACTTTTGCACATATGTATATTGTTTTTTTCTTCTTCTATGGTTGCAAATTGTACATTATGGTGTCCTTTTCTCTCTGGACATGCGAGTGTGTTTGTGTCGGATAAACGAGCACAACATTGTGTTTTAAAGGCTTGCCAATCAAATAAGCCACGTCCCTTGTTCATAGTGATGTCCTGGCACAGGACTTAAGTCTAATGTCAACTCAACTTTTTTGGGAGATTCGCTGGTAAAGGAACATTACTTTTTTTTAATCGAAGACATGATCTGAATAAGAGATAATAAAGTTTCAGATCATGTTTTTGTTAAATTTTTAAAACCATTTCACTGGTGTTGCTTTTTAACAAACCAGCTTTAAACAATATTCCAGCACTTTTACGTTTTACCCAATAACAGAACCCTCACACTGACACTGTGCTGTGTTTATATGGGGTTTGGGAGCTGATCAGAGACATGTTGAGGACATACGAGAGGACGAGAGAGAGGGAGTGGAGGATTGGATGACACCCCTTTCTGTCTCTCTCTCTCTCTCTCTGCATGCTGCAGCCTGTGTGATACAAATCCTTTCCTTTATAAGAACAAGACAAAGTTAAAACACAGTCCTGAAACTGGAGGGAACACCAGAAAGAGAGAGAGAAAGAGAAAAGGAGAGAACAGACAGAAAACAGACAGATAAAGAGAGAAATAGACATAGTGACAGAGAGAGAGAGAGAAAAAATGGCAACCTGAGACGGCGATCATCCAATCAGATAGAGCGACATTCGTCAGAGATATAATCCTCGCAGGTTCCTCTGAGGAAACTTCTTCCCTCTACGTCGTCCACACTCCATCAGCAGTGAGTATATGTTTATTTTACCTCCGTTTCTTCATCCCTCGGTGTGTGTCGGTGTGAGTCGGTGTGAGTCGGTGTGAGATGGTGTGAGTTGGTGTGTGTCGGTGTGAGTTGGTGTGAGTCGGTGTGTGTCGGTGTGTGTTGGTGTACTGGTGTGTGTCCGTGTGTGTCGGTGTGAGATGGTGTGTGTCGGTGTGAGATGGTGTGAGTTGGTGTGTGTCGGTGTGAGTTGGTGTGTGTCGGTGTGTGTTGGTGTACTGGTGTGTGTCGGTGTGTGTCGGTGTGAGTTGGTGTGTGTCGGTGTGAGATGGTGTGAGTTGGTGTGAGTTGGTGTGTGTCGGTGTGAGTTGGTGTGAGTTGGTGTATTGGTGTGGGTCAGTGTGTGTTGGTGTATTGGTGTGGGTCAGTGTGTATTGGTGTGTGTTCGGTGTACTGGTGTGTATCAGTGTGTGTCGGTGTGTGTTGGTGTGAGATGGTGTGAGTTGGTGTACTAGTGTGTGTCGGTGTGTGTCAGTGTACTGGTATGTATTGGTGTGTGTCAGAATGTATTTGTGTGTGTTGGTGTGTGTCGGTGTGAGTTAGTGTGTGTCAGTGTGTGTTGGTGTACTGGTGTATGTTGGGTGTCGGTGTGTGTTGGTGTACTGGTGTATGTTGGTGTGTGTCGGTGTACTGGTGTGTGTTGTGTGTCGGTGTACTGGTGTATGTTGGTGTGTGTCGGTGTGTGTTGGTGTACTGGTGTGATTTGGTGTGTGTCGGTGTGTGTTGGTGTACTGGTGTGTGTCGGTGTGAGTTAGTGTGAGTTAGTGTGTGTCAGTGTGCGTTAGTGTGTGTTTGTGTACTGGTGTGTGTTGGTGTACTGGTGTATGTTGGTGTGTGTCGGTGTGTGTTGTTGCACTGGTTGCACTGGTGTGTGTCAGTGTGTGTTGGTGCACTGGAGTGTGTTGTTGTGTGTCGGTGTGTGTTGGTGCACTGGTGTGTGTTGGTGCACTGGTGTGTGTTGGTGTGAGTTACTGTGTGTCTATCTGTCTATCTAAAGAATCAGTTTTTATCACCTATCACTCCTCGTGTATCACTGCAAGAGATGTAATCAGCTGAACATCGGGGAAACCAGGAGAACACCTGAAGGCTGATCGTTTTGTCGAGTTTCTCTGGAGACTTTGTATAATTCTACGCTGCTGACTCACTGAGCCATGATTCTGCAGAGCATCTCTTTCTCCATGACGCAAACTCTCAGACATGTTGTGCTCGTCCCCTCTCAGCATTAAAGTGGCACAGTGTGGAATACCGGCGAGTTATAACACGCCACATACACACACACTGATGCCGTACCTTTCACTTAACACTCACACACTCACATCCTCAGATATGATGCAACTCTTCTGCTCAGGATGAAGTGGCCCGGAATAAACTGGATTCTTAATGAGGGAAATAAACGTGTTCATTAAACAGTGTGAAGCAGGAAGGTGATGTTAGTGGTGTCCCATAACCTCCTTTATTTATCTCCACTACCACCTGCCTTCAGGAGGAGCCCTGAGCATGTGACCGACTCCGGGGCTCCGTTTCTACAAGGTTCCATCTGTTCCAGATGTTCCCGATGTTCGCTCGTCAGTATCCCATTGTCTGCAATGTTCAAAAGCGTTTATAGACTTGTAATAATTATCATTTTAAAGATAACTTAAAAAGTGTGATTTGGAATATTGCCATGCAATGGTTCTAGCTGACTTCATTTCAGGCTTCTGTTTGCAACCCAAAAATTAGCTCCTCCCCTAGATGGAGCACAGCTGCTCAGCTCCGCCCCTGTTCCTTAAAAGGCAACTCACAAGGAATACATAGTTTTAACAGAGGGGGTGAAGCTTGCCGAAATAGTTCAACTGTTTTGCTCTAAAATCTAAATCCTTCATCCTCGCTCCTTTCACAGGCCTCCCTCATGACTCTGGAAAATGACACGATCCCCGACAGGTCGCCAAACGTCTCGTTCGCCATCGGCGCCTTCATCCTCACCATCGTCTTCCTCCTGGGCGTCCCAGGAAACCTCTTCATCATCTGGAGCATCCTGGCACGTGCACGCAAGCGCTCCGTCACCACGCTGATCATCCTCAACCTGGCGTTCGCCGACGGCACCATCATGTGCCTCACGGTGTTCTTCGTGGTCTATCTGGCCAAGCAGTCGTGGGTGTTCGGCCGCACCATGTGCAAGATGACCTTCTACCTGTGCAACACCAACATGTACGCCTCCATCATGCTCATCACGCTCATGAGCCTGCACAGACTCGTGGCCGTGGTGCGGCCGAAACGCGCCCGCGCCATCGCGCGCAGGAGGAACGTGCTGAGTGTGCTCGTCACGCTCTGGGTTCTCGTCTTCCTACTCGCCCTCCCAGCTCTGATTTTCAGAGATGAAAAAGAGGGCAGCAACAAAACAATGTTATGCTCACACAATCACACTGATCCCAAACATGTATGTACTTCTGATTATTACTATAACAGTATAATATATAATGACGTTATAGTAATTATAGTATAGTATGCGGGTAATACATACTATACTATAATACTGCATACTATAACAATAATACTACATACTATACTATAATACTGCGCACTATACTATAACCCTGCGTACTATAACAATAATACTACATACTATACTATAATACAACATAATATACTACAATAATGCATACTATACTACAACCACTATAATACTGCACACCATACTATAATAGTACATACTATACTATACTACAACCGCTATACCATAATACTGCATACTGTAATGTAATGCTTCATACTACAATACTGCATACTATACTATACTACAACTGCTATACTATAAGACTGCATATTGTAATTACAGGAGGTGTTCCACTTCACCATGGAGACTGTAGTGGGCTTCCTGCTGCCGTACGGAATAATCGTGAGCAGTTATGTGTGTATCCTCCGACGTCTCAGACAGACCAAGTTTAAGAGGAGAATGCGAAGTGAGAAGCTCATCCTCACCATCATCATTACCTTCGCTGTTTTCTGGCTGCCGTATCACATTATTAACATCCTGCAAGTGAGTAACGTCACTGTGACAGGAAACGCGAGAATTATCGACACGGGCCGTATTTCCTGGACTATAAATCTCTCCTAAATTCTATCTGCTGAGAGAGAGAGGAAAAAATAAATAAAATATATATATTACATACATAACTTCATTGTATAATTCGGTTACTGCTGTAGTCTAGGTTCCATCTCGGTTCTGTAAGCTAGCTAGCTTTAGCTATTTATGTTTAGCTAGTCCAATGACAAACTCTTGGTGTAAGACTAGCCAGCTAGCTATATTTAATACCTTATTCTCTGATGCTGTTACTTACAGTTGAGTGCAAAAGTTGGCACCCCCCCATGGTTTCTGGGTGAAAAAAAAAAGTACCTCTATTTTACAATTTATTTACACAAAATAGAATTCCAGGAAGTTAAAAATGAAATGTTACCAATTTTGTTACTCATGATAATTAAGCAACATTTGCACTAAATGGCTTATTTGTATAAAATAAATTTTTTCGTCTTATTCATTTTGCCCTAACTTTTACACTTTTGACTGTAGCTAATTATGTTTTGCTAACGTACTTGTAAAAGCAAGCTAACACATGCTAGCTAGCTTTAGAGAAATTTAGAGAAATCTTAACCAATTTTTTGAATTATTTAAAAATGAATTTTAATAATTTTAATTGCAATCTATTATTAAAAAAGCGAGTATGATGTCTGTGTGATAACCATGTGGGTGACCATGTGGGTAATTTCAGCCAATAGCAAATCAATAATGTTTTTCTGTTCAGGTGGTGGCTGCATATGCGCCAGAAAACTCTCAACTCAAGGAAACGTATGTATTTGTAAACTCTTTAATATATCACATAATAATGATAACTAAAAGGAATAATTTAAAAGTTCATCTGGTGTTTTTCTACACACAGGTTGGACAGAGTCTCACACTCGAGCCGCGCTGCAACCTCCTCGTTAGCCTTTATTAGCAGCTGCGCTAACCCCGTACTGTACGCGTTGGCGGGACGCTCGTACATCCGCGCCGACGGCCTGTCCTTCATGGCGAGGCTCTTTGAGGGCACAGCGCGCGAGTTCAACGTCGGAACGCTCCGAATCCAGCGGAAAAAGAGCAGAGGAGGACCGGCAGAGCTCGGGTTAAAGAGCTGTGACTCCTGTGCAGACTCCGCAAATTCCGCAGGCCAAAGCTAACGGACAGAAAACTTACCTTCAGTAGTGCAAAAAACATTATTTACTGAGCTTCTCCCCTGCCAGAACTGTAAGGTGATAAATTCCAGGTGTGATAATCGTCCAACACAGTGAGACAGTTTTCAGCTCATCACTGTATCTGCTACAGTCCAGTTCTTTTCTGAATTTTCTCTCTATTCTTTCTTTCCGTCACGTGCGCGCCGCCTCGCATGCCGTGCACATGACCGCCCATATGGCGCCACCACGCGGCTTTGTTCACGTTTGTTCAGTGTCCGCCCTGTTGCGTCATGTTAATTGTACCCACCTGTTTCCAGTTTGTCTACCCTGATTAGTCATTGTATTTAAAGCTCTTATGTTCCAGTCTTGTTTGTGGTCGGTTGTCAATGTCATGATGTTTGTAAGCTTCATGTTTGTTTTATGTTTATGTTTGATGTATAGTTTAGTGTTTAATAAATGTTGTTAAATGGCTTTGCGCTTGGGTCCATTCCCGTCTGCACCGTGACAGAACCGACCGCCTGAAACATGGATACAGCAAAGCCCGAGCCAGAGGGAGACGGGTCAGTGAAACCCGTCATTCCAGAGGCAGCAAGTTGGGAAGAGCTGTGTCGAGAGTTCGAGGAGCTTCATCAGTGAAGTCCTCGGGGTGAAGTTATGGCAGGGACCCGAAGTGAATGTGGCTGCAGGGGAAGAGTAGCAACGCAAATTAGAGGAGATACAGAGAGGGCTCGACTCTCTCGCCCCAATCATCATGGGGAGGCTCCTCGCGCAGCAGCAGCTCGTCTCCCCTGCCACACCTCCGAGCCAGCCGCAGCAGGCTCTTGGAGCACAAATGGCCCATTCTTCAGGCCTCCCAGGAGAGGAGGAGAACCCGCCCCTAGAAATTTTTTTGGGGGGGCTAACAGACGCCACAGAAGGCGTCACCCAGGTCCATGATGCCGCAGAAGGTGTCGCCCAGGCCCCTGACGCCGCAGAAGGCATGGCCCAGGCCCCTGATGCCGCGGAAGGCGTGGCCCAGGCCCCTGACGCCGCAGAAGGCATGGCCCAGGCCCCTGATGCCGCGGAAGGCGTGGCCCAGGCCCCTGACACCGCGGAAGGCGTGGCCCAGTTCCCTGATGCCACAGAGGGCGTCGCTCAGATCTGGGATGCCACAAGGGGCGTGCCCCAAATCCCTGATGCTGTAGAGAGTGTCGCCCAGATCCGGGATGCCACAAATAGCATGCCCCAGATCCCTGATGCTGCAGTGGCCGTTGCCCAGGTCCAGGGTGCTGAAGAGGCCACTCCCCGGGTCTCGGACGCTGAAATGAACCAGCTCGTGGAGCTCCTCCGGAGACTCACCATCTCGGCGGTGCGCCATGGTCGTCCCCGCACTGCCGGAGGCCAGCGCAGATGACATCATCGCTCCGCCCCCGGACTTCGGGGACTGCGACGCAGCCCTGCCTCCTGCCCCCACCGAGGACGTCGTCGTTCCACTCCCTGGCTGTGCTGGGGGAGGTGGTCGGTCCGGCTACCACCCGGACATGGACATTGGCCCCCCTTTAAAGGCCAGTGCAGGAGCTGTGCCTTAAAGGTGGGGTTCTGTCACGTTCAAGCCACCTCGTGCACGTGACCGCCCATAGCGGTCGCCTTTAATACGGCGGCGCCACGTGGCTTTGTTTATGTTTGTTCAGTGTCTGCCCTGTTTCATCATGTTAATTGTACCCACCTGTTTCCAGTTTGTCTACCATGATTAGTCATTGTATTTAAAGCTCTCATGTTCCAGTCTTGTTTATAGTCGGTTGTCAATGTCATGATGTTAATAAATGTAAATAAATTTAATAAATGTTGTTAAGTGGCTTTGCACTTGCATTCATTACCGTCTGCACCGTGACACTTTCTCTTTCCGTTATTTCCATCTTTATTTCTTTTTACTCCCTTTTTCGGTTTTCTTTTTCTATAAATATATAATTCTTTCATTATATATTTTTTCAATTTATTTATTTCTTATTTTCTACCTTTCTCTCTCTCTTCTTCACTTATTCTTTAATCCCTTCTCTCAATTATTTCTTCCTTTCTTTCTTCCAACTCATTTTTTACTTTCTCTTTTCTTTCTTTTTTGTTCTTTCCTTCTTTTTTGTTTTTCTTTATTTTTCTGTCTTTCATTTTTCTCTCTTTTTCTTTAAATCCCACTTTTCTTTCTTTCTCTCTCTTTTTTCCCTTCTTACCCCTCTATCCACTCTCTATTCTTTCTTTTATTTATTTCTATCTAGCTTTCTCTTTTTTCTGTCTTTTTCTCGTAAATGTTTTGTTTTTTTCTTTCTGTATTTTTTCATTTTTTTCTCTCTTTCTGTCTCACTTTCTTTCTCTTGCTCTTATTTATTTATTTTTCTTTAAAGAAAGAACCCCCTTTTTTTCTTTCTTCTTTTGTTCCGTCACTTTCAGCTCCTGGAACATTACAGTATTTCCTCCACTCACGTCTGTATTCCTGTGTAAAACAGAGTGAAGGGACATGTCGCCTTATGTTTCAGACCACAGCTGGTTCGCAGATTTATAGACTTTGTGATTCTACGTTACTGTGTTTTAACATGTGTATGAATGAGTCAGACTGGGGGGCGCTATAACTAAAGAGCAGTGGTTTATGAGGACCTCAGTGTTATTACTAATGACAGTGATATAAACCTCAGCCTTAACGACGTGTTCAGCTCTGAGCTCGACTCGTTTATAAGGCCAGAGTGTGATGCTGAGACGGTGTGGAAATACAGTGGACACGAGGGTGTGTTTATTTACGAACACTGAATAAATGTAGAGTCGTCGTCGTCAACTCCTGATATTGTTCATGTGTTTTCATAAGATACTGCTCTATTGGCTGAAATCGTCCTCATGCTTACACAGAGCTCATGCGGGTGCCATTACTTATGTGCCAGAGTGAAATGATTTAAGTCATTTATTTAATTGTTAAAATGAGTTAAACTGTTATCTTGTGTCAGCTTGCTATTAAATAAATTAGCTAGCATTGGAGTACGTTAGCTAAACCTGAATAGCTAGCTAGCTAATTTTGTAAGAACTTTATAATAAGGTGCACTGGAGCCACGAGGCTAATGTTGCTAACAAGTAATGGAAGTCTGTCTCACCCAAAATCTTTAGTGTAAATATGAGCCTCAAACCACATCCAGTTGTTCAGTGCGACATGAACACAACTTCACTGTGTAGCTGAACGCTGGAACGTCATGGAGATGGCCATCTTTATTTAAAAATGAGATTACGGAGATTGGCGATGTTGTTTGAAGCGAGTAGATGAAGATTTGGATACGTATCTAAAATATAAGAGCTTTTGGGTGAAACAGACTTCCATTACTTGTTAGCTACATTAGCATTGTGGCGTCAAAGCAAACTTAAAGACGCAAACGTCGGACACCGTACATAGCTAAGTGTACGTATGCTAGCTTACCTAGCATAACCTAGACCTTACCTAGCATAGCCTAGACCTTACCTTGAATAGCCTAGACCTTATCTAGCATAGCCTAGACCTTATCTAGCATAACCTAGACCTTACCTAGCATAACCTAGACCTTACCTAGCATAACCTAGACCTTACCTTGAATAGCCTAGACCTTACCTTGAATAGCCTAGACCTTACCTAGCATAGCCTAGACCTTACCTTGAATAGCCTAGACCTTACCTAGCATAGCCTAGACCTTACCTAGAATAGCCTAGACCTTACCTAGAATAGCCTAGACCTTACCTAGAATAGCCTAGACCTTATCTAGCATAGCCTAGACCTTACCTAGCATAACTAGACCTTACCTTGAATAGCCTAGACCTTATCTAGCATAGTCTAAAAAAAAACTAAATAATAAAACCAAATGTACCTGGACCCGTCAGCCATTTCCCCCAACCAACATGGCGGCTGCTCGGTGCCAAGCTCACACCAGTCACGTGACGCAGCCTACGGATCCCCTGTAGGCTCAAACTCGTTCAATAACATTGTCAAGAGGTTTGCATGACGCAGTGGAAGATTTTCTGGTGCTCGTGCAGCAGAAATGAGAGTTTTGATCGGTAAGTTGATTTATTTGTGTATTTTCAGTGCTTCAGCTCTTAGAAACGCGGGCCTGCGGTGTTCTGGAAGCTAATGATGTTTAAGCTACTTAGCGTCAACATCATTATTAATCCGGTAAGACGTTATGCTGCGTCACGGCTGTTTATTAACGGGAAATAAGCGGCACGCGCTGTTCGGTCACGTGTTCAAGTTCTACACCTTGTTTACATTTCCTACCCGTACTCAGACAGACCCCGCCTCCTGCGCTAGGATTGGCTCGTGTTGTCCCCGCCTCCCGCGTCCAGCCGCTGTGACACGTCAACGCGTCCGCCATATTGGAAAGGGCCAGATTCTATTGAGAGCCAATGCAAGTCTACAGAGAGATGCAGCTGTTCTCTGATGAAATCAGCTGTACCTCGCTTTAAGTTGGACTGATTTTCACACCGTGTGCTTTGCTCCAGGCGTCGGACATTTCTGCATGTCACCAGTGATGTAAATGTAAAATATTTATGCACTGAGTCTGACTCGGCTAATGTAAACTGGTCTAGTGATGGACAGTTGTGTGAATCTTTTTTCTTCAGGTGGAGGGTCGGGGTTCGTCGGCCGCGAACTCACCCGACTGCTAAAGGGCAAAGGTCATGAGGTCACCATTATTTCCAGACAGCCTGGTCCAGACAGGGTCACGTGGGTAAAGATGTATTACCACAGAGTTATAAAGCGTTATTATACCTTTGTCTTATATTGTTTAGGTTTAAGTACAGAATTACTGCAGATCTTCTCTATATAGCTATAATCACTGGCACTGTCTCCTTTCTTTCTTTCTTTCCCCCTCTCTCGCCCTTTGTTTTTCTCCTTTTCTTTCTTTCTTTATTTATTTTCCTCCCTCCCTCCCTCTTTGTCCTTTCGTTCTCTTAAATTAAGTTTTTTTTTTCTTCCTTCTGACTTTTTTTTTCAATTTTTCTCTTAATTTTTTACCTTCTCCTCATTTTTCTCTCTTCCTCTTTCTCCACCCCCTTCTTTCTTTATTCTGTTTTTTTTACTTTCTCCCTTTTACTTTTTTCTCCATCTTCCTCCCTCTTTCTTTGTCATTTATTTGCTTTTCCCCCTTCTTTCTCTTTCTAATTTTCTTTCTCTATCCCTTTTTCTTCCATCTTCCCCCTTTTCCCGGCCTCTGTCTTTCCTTTTCTCTGTTTTCCCCTTTCTTAATCCCCCTTTTCCTACCTTTCACTTCTGTCTTTTGCTCTTTCTTTCTCCCTCTCACACTGTTTTTTAATTTCCTGTTTCTCCCGTCACTTTAATGATGAACATGAACACTTTTGAACTGTTTTGTTTTATTGTGAGGTTTTAAAAACACTTATTAAATGACGTTTAGCTGCTGGCACTCAGTATTTTACCTCAGTAATCAGACGTGTAGTTGTGTTTTAGGCTGATGTGGAATCTGAAGGTCTTCCTCCATGTGAGGCTGCAGTGAACCTGGCTGGTGAAAACGTCTTAAACCCACTGCGATGGTCAGAACACACATTTTATTTATTTATATATATACACACATATATATATATACACACACACACACACACACTCTATATGGCCAAAAGTATGTGGACACGCCTCCTAATGATTGAGTTCAGGTGTTTCAGCCATACCCAGTGCTAACAGGTGTATAA
>JAOUQW010064750.1:0-14081 GCA_028565825.1 Olivaichthys viedmensis
GTCAAAAATGACCCGCCACTATGTTTAACAGCAGAGAAAACCCCCTAAATGATATTTTTTCAACTTGAAATTTGGTGGCTTTTCCTAGAGTGACCCTAACATTAGAAAAAGTGAAACATTGCCTTAGTTTATATTTCTATGAAAGCTGTACACCACCAGGGTACAAAGATTGTCTTAGGGTCCTTTTTGACCCTTAGGACAAGGGGAGAATACAGAATGCTAAGACTACACAAGGGTTAAAAACGGATGAACTGAAACGGTTATTTGTAGTGAACTCAGACTGTAGAAAGCACCCAAAGCTCCGTGTGTCAGCCACAACCTGGCAAGTCAATATGTGCTGATGTCTCTTCGGAAGACTTCTGAAACGAGTGCTCGGTAATGATAAGAACCGAGGAGAACATATGCAGCTGCCAGAACAGAGCAGATGGGCTCCACCGTTGCCTGGCATCAGCCCAGGAAAGGAGAGCTTCTTTTCACTTAAGTACCTCCTTGAGGTGCAGCGAGCAGCGCTATCAAACCTACCAGAGAGAAGAGTTTCGAAATTAATTAAGTCTTGGCAACATCAGTATACACGTCCTTCAGGAAGCAGGCCTGCTGTGCCAGACGTGCTGACATTTTGTCTTAAGCTGTGCTAATGTTACGGCTCAGACGGAGCTCACGCAAAAAACACGCAAAGCCCTCGGCAGTAATAAAACCGGGCTTGTTCTGTTAAAGGAACAGTTGGGGCCAAAAATTTAAATTAGAGAGTTTACCTCAGATGCAGTCAGTCAGCCAAGACGCTTGTCTGAAGCTTGCTTCTTTAGTTGTGTACTGCAAACAACTCGACAGTTTGCACAAATACTAAGCTAGTAGCTGTAAGCTTCCGTTACTTGTTAGCAACATTAGCATTATAGCTCGAGCGCAAAACTAAAGAAGCAAACTTTTGACACCAAAACATATCTTGGATGATTGGCTACATTTGAGGTGAAAGGAAAATTGTGTACAGGTCATTTTTGGCCATCATGTTCCTTTAATGTAGAGTTACATTTCAAGGTAAAAGTGGATGAAATCACTTATTCTAACTATCGGGCCTTAAAACTTCTGTCTCGTTATTCATATATGCATTATACAGCAAACATGTGCCAGTATTACAATATCATATCACGTTTAAAATAAATTTTGTCATGGTTTATGATATTATGGCAGTCGTATTTTTTTAAATGACTATTAATTTTACAGAACTCTTGTCCAGTGAACAGAATTATGGAATTGCGTTCTACGGGGACACATGCGGAGCTCCTTCATATCTACCCCAAATAAGGACCAAAGTAGACAAAAAAATAATAATAGTAATTTTTGTTTTTAAAACAAAATAATGAACAAATAAATAAATATGATAACATATATATACTCTTCCATATATATACAGTATATATAGTATTTCTATGAAGTTTTAATAAAAATGTTTATTATTAATAATAATAATAATAATAATAATAATAAATGTTTTATTTTCTTGCTACTTTAATTTTGTTTATGCAATTGTATTTCATAGTAATCTCAGCTGTCAGTCAGCCTTGGTGGGTGGGAGCAGCTATTTTTTATTAATTTACGGTGAGTGGAGTGGAACTCCAGACTCCGGTTCTAAGGTAATCAACATAGGCCCGTAATGTTATCAGGGCCAGCTGGTATAAATGGGCCTCTTTTTCAAGGGAAAAAGACGCCCAAATATGGTTTAATTTTTGTCACCCACATCAGCTTTTAGAATTTATTATTATTTATTTATTATTATTGTAATACTAATTAATAATACTATTTAAAAATAGTTAAAAAATTAAGAAAACCCTTCTATGAGCAGGTGTGTCCAAACTTTTGACTGGTAGTGTATCTATATCTATCTATCTATCTATCTATCTATCTATCTATATCTATATGTATACAGTATATATAACAACATTGTGCGTGCAGAATACATTATCTCGATATATCATATAACTGATTAGCAGGACATGCCTACCACACACATTAAACTGAGGCTTCAGCAAATTTATTTAGCTCTTGTCAGACGTCACAGAATTCTTGTCAAAACTCCAGTGAAGCCTCCGTCCAGCTTCCCAGCCTGCAGACTGACAGGCACCGTGGAGAGACGGATTATTCTCATTTGTGCAGTGGGAGGAAATAATGATTGGTGTATTGCGTAGGGTTTCATTTAAATGTGCATGGGGGGCTCACACCCGCATGTACACCCCCACTGGGATTTCGATCCTATTAAACTCATGAGCATATTGGGTAATTTAATGTTGTGACATTTCTTTTCCGCTGACGTGCGAGTCCGGACCCACTCAGGCCCTCCCGGAGGACTCATTAGCAAGTCGGCGAGAGGATCTTCACTTCCTCAGCAGCAGAACTGGACAAAGTTGACTTAGGAGGAGAGCATATAAAGTCTGAGTGCACCAACGGAAACTGTTATTATTTCATCAGTTCATGTCATTTCTTCTTTCTCATATTTCATTTCTCAAGCAAGATTCCATCATTCTTCACTAATATGTCATAATTCCTATTGAGTTCCTGTTGAGTGGAAGCAGGAAGGACGATAATGCACAACCCCTAGAGGAGCGTATTGATGGATTCAATATTAGATGTTAGTAATTAAGAGATGACAACAATTAGCACTGTGTGTTAGGAAAGTAAATACAGTATGGCATCACAAATGAAGAGTGAAAAATGAAGCAAACATTATATTAAATAAAAATTGAAATAAAAAATTATATTGCGTTTTATCACTTCAAATGACTTAAAAATAAATGCAAAATGTTTATTTTATTTATTTATTTTTATTTTATTTATTTTTATTTTTACATACGTTGCCATGTGGCCGATTGAACATTTAATGCTTTTTGTCACTGCTAGAGGTACACATTGAATTTGGAGCATTTAACTCTACTTGCAAACAGGGTTTTTGCACTTTTTTCTTGATCTATGCTCACTTTTTTTCAGTGCCATCCTCTTTATACCCTGTTATATAGAACATTTCCGTCTGCATCGTTCTGAACATTACGTAAAAATAGTGGAATAACACATAAAACAACAATGTGCAGTAGAGGGTTAAATAGATTTTTATTTCAAAATGGATTTCGTGACCTTAGTATTATAAGGTTCTTTCTATGTGAAGAACGAATGGCAGATAGAACCTTATAATACGAAGGTCACGATTCGTCTGTGTTTTCAACAAACTACATTTCACCTGTATTAATTAATATTTGTTGAAATGTTAAATAAATACATCTGGATTAACTTAATGTTTATTCTAACCATGACTAAGTCCACATGAATTCGCATGAATTAAATTACAGCGCATTACTAGATGTTGATAATCAGGTCAGCGGGTGTAAATATTGGCACCCACCATTCAGCCTCACTTATGAATTTTGCCAATTAACCACCACAAACAGATTAATTAGGGCAATATGAGTTGTGGACTTGTTTTAAGTCATTGATGGAATTAAACAACATAATAAATCCCCGGCAGGTGTTTATTATTTGGTTCATTATTTAAAAAAAAAGAAAATTTGATTGATTACTTTGTTAACATTGCTTATGGTGTTTTACTACTGAAGTTCATGGTTTATTAAATGTTGCCTAATGCAGTAAATAATGTTAATTTAGTGAACCTTAATGTAAAGTGTTACCAAAAAATAAATGAATAGATCATGACAATAAAAAAAAAATTAAAAGGGGGAAAATTATGATTCCAACTACAGTAACACTAAAACAATTACAAGAACAATTACAAGAAATGCATTTTTTTTTTGATAACTGATTAAATAAAGGGCGGCGCAGCAGGTAGTGTTGGTGCCTCACAGCTCCAGGATTTTGGGGTTGGATCTTCTGAGCTCAGGTTATCTCCTCATGTCCGTGTGGATTTCCTTCAGGTTCTCCGATTTCCTCCCACCTCCCAAACACATGCTGGTAGGTGGACAACTCTAAACTGCTCCTAAGTGTGAATGAGCATGCGATTGTGTGTGTGTGTGTGTGTGTGATGCCCTGCGATGGACTGGTGTCCCGTCCAGGGTGTGTTCCTGATTCTTGATAGTGAATTCAGACTTTTGGTTGTTACTGTAAATTACTTCATCCGTCAAATGGTCCATTAGGACCCCTAATTGCTTCGTGGAAATTCAGCGCTCTGATTAGTAAATAATCGATTGCTGATAAGTGAGTGAATGAGATGGATTAGAGGATAAGGATTGAGAGTTGCAGCTGAGAGTAGGGATGCACTGATCCCATTTTTCCATTTTCGATACCATACTGATATCAGAGCTCAGAGTATCGGCCGATACCCAACACTGATCCGGATACTGACATCCTCTTGGTAACTAAACCGACTCTCTGGAAGCTTCTGAGGCCGAGTTATGCGAAACATCAGAGGCATGATGGCGACATGCTTTAAGATAATTTGTGTCCTGTGTTTTTGTGCGTGAACTGTGTCGTGTCAGACAACATCAGACACGTTCATGGCATAAAATGTAATCAAGAAACAAATGGACTTTGAAGTAAACTCTAAAAAAAAAGATATAGTTTATTGGTTTGATATCTCGGCAAGTGACTCCACTGAACGGATTCCAGTCCCCGGTTTCATTTTTAGGAAAAGTGATCCAGAAGTAATGAGATATAGTCGAGTGCAAAAATTTGCACACCCTTAGAAGACGAAAAAGAAATGTATTTTATTCCAACAAGACATTCAGTGTTAGGTTTTACAGATGTTCCTTCATCATCACAAGTAACAAAAATGGTCAGATATGTTAAGATAATAATAGTGAAAAAAAGAACCTTTGCATATATATACAAACGGGGTATAAATACACAAACTAATTAAGGTGCAACAGAGAACAGGTGCCCACAATCAGGGAAATGAACCAACGACAAGACAAGGGGCGGAGACAACACGAAAACAGAAACCGTGACGGTAAGCAGATGAAACCTTTTAACTTTAAATTAAATATTTTATACTTTTAAGCAATATTTTGGTGTGAAACGTTTCACATATATCCGGTGGCATGTAAATAACATATTTATAACAACAGATTTTTGCCAAAAATGTCAGATAGTTTCTGATAATTTCTATTTGATTTGTTTAAAGTGATGCGTACCTGGTACTACCAGTCAGGAATTATTACAATTAATTATAAAATGAAATAGCATGACTATTTATTACCATGCCGATATCTAATAAAATAGCAATGACAAAAAAAAGTGTCAGATGGTTAAACAAAGTGGGCTACAGTTTTTTAAAACATTTATCACTTGGAAATAGTGACGTCATACCGTACCAGTATATCGTCACGCCCCTGATTATGAAGGAAGAAAAAGCCAAGTGAGTGTAGCAAGGCTTGAGTCACAATGGTGCCTGTGCTTATGATACATTTCTACATATCAAGTCTCAAGTCTGTGATCCAGTCTCTATTCAGGAGAAAGCATCAAGCACAGAAAATGATACACTGCTTTTGGAATGGGAAGTGCGCGAGCAGAACTGTGAAATTAGATCCGGCGATTTCATTCGAGCATGCATGTGGGTTTTTTTTAGTGCACTAAAAAGCGGAGGTGAATCAGCATGAAGTTCTACACCACACCCCGTCTTCATGGGCCAATTGCATTCCCACTGAATGGGTGCTAAATCCTCCGCCGAGCTAACTCGATTTCACGCCTCGACACGTAAGATGGCATTAAACGCAGTGCCGTATCGCAATTAGACCAATTTCATTATTCTATCCTGAAGGCCTAACAGTTTTTAACCCTTGCGTTTTGTTCACAAATGAGCAATGTGTCCCATTGCCGCGGGCCATCTCTTTAGATTGTATCTTATCTTCATCACAGTAACGATCAATATAAAGAACATTTATGGAAATGAAGCCTCAAAAGGTCTTTCCCCATGCTCAGAGATTCTCCTGATGGCGGAGATGGAGGGAATGTGACATCACCTTTTTGGTTCAGATTTACAAACTCCAGACATTTTTCAAAATGTCAAAATGTCCAGAACATAATCTCTCTAATATAAATGATATGTAAAAAAAAGAAAAGAAAAAAGATGTTGCAGATTTTTTTTTTTAAAGGGTAGTTTTTGACCCAAACAGCACATAAAGATTATCAGGTTCAAAATCGGCTAATAATCAAACCCACTAAGCAGGGTTGCCAAGTCTGCATGACAAAACTATCCCAAAACCAGTCCAATTACAAAACTCAAAATCTGACCCTCGCAAACTCCAAAATCATGGCTACCATTGCCAAATACATTATAATATTTAAAGTATTGTAAATTACATCATACGACACATTTTTTAATGAAACAGTATTAAAACCATGCCGTTTTTCTAAACATCTAGGTCCTAAAATGGTCTTGTATTATTAAATAAATGGTCATAAATCAAGTATATTTATGAGTAAATGAGTAAACTAGTTCACTGACGCACAACAAGCACCATTCGTACAATGAAATATTTTAATTTCATATTTTTTACCATAGTTACAATACCTTATTTCTACTGATGCTGTCACAGTTGTCGAGTTGGAGGTTGACACAAATGCATAGCTGCTCAAACATACACTTTATTAAACTAAACATAAACATACACTGAAAACACCACGTAACAGACATGCAACGAAAGACAAACTCGGACTGACACATGGGAATACTTATACATTCACTAACGAGGGATCAAACAGGGAACAGGTGGAAACATTCAACGGGATAAGACAGGGTGGACTTAGACACACACAAATACGTGTCCCCTGGTGGCCGTTGCCGTAGCAACCGGCACGCGCCACCAGCTGAGCGGTCCCACACCTGAGCGACCGTGACAGATGCACCATTTCACCTGTTAATTCACTACATTTTAGTCATAACCACAGTTCACATGCATATTTAATAGACTATGCATTTACTGTTAAAAAAAAAACCTCCAGCTTTCCAATTTGGCTTAGAAAACATTGAAAAAAATGGTTGTTTTGATAATCTACTAAAGGTTAAGAGGGATCCTTTTAACAAGTCTAGAAGTTTACTTAACCAAATAAATAAATTATTGCACGTGAAAACCGTGACATTGGGTTAAATGCTTATCCTACTGCAATTTTTTTCAGATTGTTCCACCCCTACTCCAGGAAAAAAGGATAAGTTAAAGCTGTCTAAATATTAAATTGTCTTCCACTGATTTGCACTGCAGTGTGTGAACAGATTCACACACAAAATAGATTTAATGTTCGTTTTAAATGACATTTTAACACAATGGCTGAACGTGAACACGGTGAAATCAGCAGAGCTAAATTAAGTCCTACAGAGTTAAATGAACTGTATATGGGCCATTTTTCACACAACAAGGCTTCATTTTAGCTTGAATGTGATTAAAATCCCAACAGCATATAGGAATTTAACTGTAATACCTACAGTCAAGTGTAAAAGTTTGCATCCCCCCTGGTTATTGGATGGGAAAAAGGAAAATGTACCTCTATTTTACAATTTTAGCTGCAAAAATAAAGAATTCCAAGATGAAAAAAATGAAACACGTGTCCTGCAACAAGACAGCAATCCAAAACATAAGGCGACATCTAAAGAAAAATATTGAGGGCTTCAGGGGGGTCGAATGTTGCAACTGAGAGGATCCAAAAGCTGTTCAGAGGATGTGAAAGAGGTTGGAGGCAGTTATAAAGGCAAAAAGTGGGCATACAAGTTATTTGAGAATATTTATATCATATTCAGAAAGGGGGATGCAAAATATTAAACTGATATAGTTTTCAATATCTTTAAATATATTTTTTTAATATCTTAACATACACCATTTTTGTTACTAAGGAAATAAATCTAACACACAAAATGTCTTGCTATGAATTAAACTTCTTTCTTCTTCTTCATCTTGCCCTAAGGGTGTGCAAACTTTTGCACTCAACTGTATCTGTATGATTGTATCACTTTGCTGATATAAAGTTCTTAAATTGGGCGTACCTTACATGATTTATAAAATTGTAACAGATTTTGAAAACAGAGAGCATCTCACATCTTTTTTTTCCTCTTTTTTTTCGTAAATGGGAACGCATAAAGGCAAAGACATTTTGTCACTGCATATAGACAATGAAAAAAAAAAAACCCCTCAAATATGGAGGGAATCAGCACAATCCTGTTATCACATCACACAAAGAAAGATGACGCTGGACATAACTGCATCTTTCCTGTTTAGTACCTTTATACGATACAGATAAGAAGCGTAGTTTTCTCTTTGTCAGTCCGGTCGTGGTAATTTTTTACATGATACGTCTATAAAGGCACTCATGCATCTGATGGTTTGGTTTTATTGACTTATTTTTGTTATATTAATTCACGTCATTGTGAGTATAAGACTGATTGTAGAATTGTCGAATTTCCTATAATTGTATTGTTGAACCCTGAATGTATGAAATGTACGAACCCTGACTAGGGAGATCTTAAACGTAGAACTTCAACCATCTTTTACATTTAAAATAAGGAAATCTGAAATAGTCGCATTGTTAACATTATGCTATACTGTCACAAAACAAAGTGGCATCCAAGCACAATAGCGTTCATGGGGTTCATGATGCCGGGATACTGTGCCTTCTTGCCAAATTTGGTGTTTATAGGCCTTACCTTTTTGCTTCCCAAGTAGCACTAATGAAAAAATAGGATTACAGCGCACTTGGTGCTTTGACCCCTAAAAAAATTCCAGCCAAGACATGTTAGACGTGATGATTTAAACATAAATCATCTGGAGGCTATAAACTTCCCTAATTTCATAGCTTTGTAGCTCCAATACCAATCTAAAGAAGCAACCTTTAGACACCAAACATGTCTTGGCCGATCAACTACAGTTTGGGGTAATTGGAGAATTGTGTCAATTAAATTTTTTCACCAAACTGATTATTTTGTAAATATGCTACAAGATTTTAAAAACCAAGCAGCCTAGTTTTACTTGTTTTGATTAACTACTGAAGGGTAAGAGCGATCCTCTTAAGAAGTCCGCTTCTGTGTGCACTCGGCACGATTAACATAGTCCGTGACATTGCATGCGTATCACTTTTTCCCATCCAATAAATGGGCAGATTAATGCAGACGGCCGTCTGACAGTTTGAGGTTTTGACTGCTCAAAACTCGTTATTTTGTCCTCCTTTTGTCAAAGGAGGGCCTCACTACTGTTGTTCTGGACTTCATTGTCCATTTGCATATAAACAGCGGTCTAATGGATATTGATGTGTCTGGAGAAATAATCTGTTGTAATTCATGACTGATTTCCTCAAAGTGGCATTCCTATTCTTCTGCTGCCTTACTCTCACCTTCATATGGGGACAGAAATACGCTCATCAAATAAGCTCTGTAAGTATGTGTGTGTGTGTGTGTGTGTGTGTTTTTGTGTGTGTGTGTGTGTGTGTGTGTGTGTGTGTGGCTTTGAGTCTGCGCATCGGAAATTGCTGCTGCAGTGCGTCAGGCCGATGAAAATGATTTGCCTTTGAAAGCCCACGGACCACAGGACGTAAACATTAGTCCCCAAAACAGTCACAGGATAGATTAATGCAATAAATTAATGAAGCTAACTGACCACCTTTTGCCACTGTTTCTTCGTTCTTTCTGCAAGTATTTGCAGAAGTTTTATTTTATCGTGTGTGGTGTTTAGGCAGAAATGCTAGAAATGCTGTGGGGAATAAAACATAATCAGCCTGTGAGTGTTTTAAAACCTCTGCGCCATTTGAGAAGCAGCTCTTCCACCTTCTACTTTTAACGTCTTGAACATCTCTTACGTCTTTTTATATAGCCCTCATTTGTGCTAGCACCTTTTACTGCAATTTCAGCTCAAATCAAGACTAATTTAACAGGACTTTTTTTTGTTTATAGTTCCGAAACTACAAGCAAACTGGCTACTAGCTTGCCAGATAACGTTAGCCAGATGTAAACTGCTAGTTAACATATCTATATATGCGCCTAAGTAGAAGATGGAGTAGACGTTTATTTCAAAATGCTTGGCTTGAGTACACGAGAAATGGTTGTTAACATTTATATATGTACACAACATTTATAGCAAGTCCATTTCATGGAGAGTGAAAAGGAAAGTTGATAATGGCTTTCAGACAAATCAAACCTTCTTCTAAGCTGGTCTCCAACACCCCACTAGCCGGCTAGCTGTAAATGTTTGGCCCTCCTCCAAGCTACCTAACTTTAGGGAACATGGATATACAGATTAGAGACCTAGAACGACGACAAATTTTGCACTACTGATGCCACCAATTGATTTTCACCGATTTCAAGGTCGTTTTCTTTAAGATGAGCAATAGAATCACATGTAACTTTTGTTATCTGATTTCATGTTCCCAGCATGCAGGCCTGCTGTCCAATCAGAACAACTCAACCTAAAGAAAGCCCACCCCTCATTTGCATGTTGAAGCATGAAATCCATCAATAAATCCTTCAATAAATCAATAAATAAATCTAGAAATAAATGTTTAAATATTATTAAATCACGCATTGATGTATTTATTAATTTATTTATTGATGGAGTTGTTTATAGATTTATTTATTTATGTATTTATTGAAGGCTATATTGATGAATTTAATGATACATAATTTATTTTTACTTTTTTTGCAACTCTCTGTCCTCCGTAGACAATCATTTTGCCACTGATGATTTTCAGAGAAAATATTATTTCTTAAAAAATAAAATAGTAATAATAAGTTCTTATGAGAGATTTTTGTTGGAGGAAAAAGTCAGTAATTTCTCCAATTGTTTGAATTGAAATTTGAATCATTGTGTGAAATGTTGATTTTATACAATCATTTTTTCCCATTCTCCTGAAGGGTACCAATCATTCTGGAGTTGACTGTATCTCAACTAAAATTGAACTGGTATCACCACGTACTGTATAAAACTCAAAACGTGGTTCTGGGTCAAAATGATTAAAAAATAATGGAGAAGGTCACACATAAAATTTGCTCCATACTGATTTTCACTGTTAGTTTCAAACCTTTTTTAGAGGAAAATAATTGATCCATCCTATAAAGTGAGGAACATCATGAATGCGTCAATTTACAGGAGATACAGAGGATTGCACAGAAACCTACTGCAGAATTTTACAGCGTCAAGGACATTGGTGATATACGCATCTTTTCATCTAGATGTGGCGTTTAATTAGTCAGTTCAAACACCAAGGCTGTCTCTGATTCCTTCTTGGTTCTTCAGCTTCAACTGTGGATCAAAAAAAAAGGAGTGTTCACCCCAAAAGGCAGACATCTGGTGACTTTATGTAAAAGGCTGAGGAGGATCCTTCTCTGTTAGGTCTTTCCTCCTGCTGTGCCAGGCAATTCTGCCATCGCCATCGCTTCTGATTCCTGCAAAGAGACTTCGCTAATTACCTTGTTGGCTGACTCTACAAAAATAACCAAATTAATAAATGATTCAGCGCGGGGGTATCTTTGAAGCTGACTGGAGAAGTCTTGGATTTATTACTTATTTATGTGTCCCAAACTAGAAGTCACGTCTAGCTAGCATTCCTACCAGAACTAGCTAGCATAGAATCATTCAAATAATTGTGTAATCACCAAGTATAAAGTTAGCTACGATATCTGTAACATAGCTAGCGGCCATGTTTGTTTAGGGTCCCTGGGTACTATCTCAATTGGAGCTAATTAGCTTATCTGCTAGCAGGCTCTTAGCTAGCATCTGGGTAGCTTAAAATAGCTCAAGGTTCTGACGGTTTCTTTTGTAGTCTATGTAATTAAATGGTCTTTTAATGAGAATTCTTTTAGCAAACACTGACATGAGTCTAAGGGAATATCACTAATGCTAATGTCTGCTAAAATAAAGAATATTTTGATTCGGGACAGTGTACATAGACACTGCATCAGAAAGAAGCCGCTCGAAAAGAGAAAATACAAACTTTAGGTCACGGTGGTGACCTACTTAGTAGCTAGCTAAGAGCCTGCTAGCTAATAAGCTAGTCTGTCCTTCAAAAACCTTTGCTACATAGGACGTATTTAATCCATTTATTTTTTTTTAAAAGTGAACACCAGAACTGAGATTTCAATTAAGAAACAACGTACAACAATTAATGATAAAAATGAGTTTTAATGAAACAGTTGAAGACCACAAAGATGCACAAAATCTTAACGCAAACAGAAGCACCTCTCGGCAAGATGCCTATTCACAGGTATTTTAAAATGATTGAAAGCTAAAATATGGACTTTTAAGAACACAGATGGCTATGCTCTAAATTGAGACGCTAGTTTTCATGGAAATCAAGCACACGGCTCCTCCTTTGCAGTCCTGCTTGTCATTTATAGACACGAGAAGCTGCCGAAATGTTCATTTCATTGCCATCAGCAAAGCGGAAGACAGGAAATGCTGACGGGCTGTGAAAAGTGGATCAGACGTCACTTTCGAATTCATAATGCTGAAAACACACATCTTGGGCCAACAAGCGTACACTTTGATGCATGACTGCCATTAAGAGGTTCTCAGATATCCAACAGGTACAGGAGCATGCAGAGATGCAGCCCTGTAATACACGAAGTTACAAAAACTATTTTACATCCATTCGAACAAGCATTCTTGATAGTGGTTTTTTTGGGCGTTTGTACGGTATAATTTCGGTATCCGAGCGACTGACTAAACTAATGGAACAGAAATATATTGCAATATATTTGCTATTATATGCCAATATATGTATTTTTCCCCCTAATGTATTTTAAATGTATTGTTAAGTATATTGTAATATATGTGCTAGTGTAGTACATAACAATATATGTGCTACAGAATATATCAGATTGGTTGCTACTGGTCTCGTATTGTTTTTCCTTTTTAAATCGGGCGAAATGATGATGACCAAATTGCGATTGTCCAAGATGGCTCCTCAGATATCATTACATTGTTTAGTTTTGCTCATGTTGATATGATGTTCGTCCATATTGGGTGATCTATATAGACATCATTGCGCTTTTTAAACACGGTGACCGCGGCCCATAAATAATAACTTACAGGCAGCACAGCAGTCTTCTATCTAAATGCATTGTGCATTGCCTGGATATTGGATATGCATTTTATGTATTATAGACTGTCCTCTATTGTATTGTGCTGTCAAGTAGAAAGAAGTGCACCTGCACCTCGTTATTCTTTTCTCATTCCAGGTATTGATTTCAACGCCTCTGACGAGCCCGGCTACTTTGATTGACAGCCGCATGTGGGGTGAAACGAGGGCCTAGAGTCTGTTTGGCCAGAGCAGGTCTGGCTTTGAACGCTGATGCATATTTGATATGGCTTGGATCCACCCCGTAGGCATGAGTACAACGGGTCAGGCGCTCTGGATTAGTGTAATGCGATTAATAAATAAAAGGCAGGCAACTTTCTCTCCTCTCCAGCGCCTCGAACCCTCCCTTTTGGGCTACGTGGACGGCCTGGCAGAGGAGTATATGGAGAGAAACTAAATTTGCCTGCTGAAAATTGTGAGCAGCGAGATGAAACCGAGTAAATAAGGCCAGTTCGGGTATGTATTATGAATTTGAAACGTAGGTCATTACTCTGGAGTAATGACTGGGTTTTTTTTTAATCTTAAATCTGCCTTATCATCATCACAGTGAACACTGTGTTCCTCATAATGGGCTGTCATTTTTCCACATCTTTACGCATTTTTCTCCTCATCAAAAGACAGATATTACTGAGGTGCCATCCACGTTGCTGCTCCATAAAGTTGATGAAAGACAGATTTTTTTCCCTTCAGTTTAAATAACAGAAAAGCTCCAGTAATGGCTGAGAATCTCCACTGTACTGTATAGATCTTTATGATCTTATTCAAGCCTAAATATACATTCATGCACCTTTAGTAAGCGCTTTATCCTGGTCAGGGTTGTGGTGGATCCGGCGCCGATCCCGGCGCCTATTACATCAAACTAAACCCACTACTTTTTTAAGCTAGAAATTAAGTCTACACAATTTGCGCCTTACCCCAAATGTATATATATATACATAATTGCAGATGTTGTAAAAATTGCAGCGTAGTACACAAAGTTTTCAGAGAAACAGGACGTTTTGGACAAAAGTCTTTCATCAGCTGTGCAAGCAAAG
>JAOUQW010064808.1:0-14077 GCA_028565825.1 Olivaichthys viedmensis
TTGTCCTACATCTGATATGTAGACTAAACTATAATTACGAATAATTGTTTATACACTTGGGATGCGTTTGTGAAAACACTACAGTAAAACTCGTCACATCCACGCACCAATGATTGCTGACTCACTTCACTGATTCGATTCTTTAGAACAAACCCGCATGAGGAATCGAAATACACACGTCTCGATTCGCTTGTTTCACCGCCCAGAGCGAAGACATCATAAAAATAATACAATAATAATAATAATATTTAATAATAATAATAATAATAATAATAATAGCATGCAGCTTTGATATACAACGTTCGATTTGTTCGCGCTTGCGAGTCGATTCTTTCGATGGACTTCTTAAAGAGTCGTTGGAAAAGAGCCGACTCCCTGATCGCTTCTTCAGAGCGCTTGTGCAGCGGAAGGCGCTTGAGGCGCTGCTCGATGGTCGTCGTTAGAGGAGATGGAGTTTTCCGAGCTTATTAAGACCGCTAATGTGGAGGACGTGGTGCTGAAAGTGCCTTTCCGAGCGCCGCGGAGAGGAACGCTGTGTGTGACCGGCCACCACCTCCTGTTCTCGGGAGGAGAGGAGGAGGAGGAGGAGGAGGAGGAGGAGGAGGAGAGCACCTGGCAACTCCTGCTGCTCATCAGAAACATTGATGCCATCGAGAAGAGGTAGGATCAAAGTCCTGGCACGTGTCCAAGTCCTGGCACTGCTCAGTATGATTATGGGTGTTGGATTTATTGACCTAAAGCTCACCATTGGGTTCTGTCATATGCATTTCATATAGTCCTCATATAGTGTAGCAAACCTCATGGGCTCATGCTCTGAGCTTTCTGCAGGTGTGTGCATCACATTTAGCTAAAACCTGCCCACTGTATTATAAAAGCACACATCAGTTAGACTGGGAACAGTGGTGTTTATTTTGGCTTGCCTCTTCACAGAATCATTAACTGCAACCCATGAGGCTGCACGTCCTGTCCATTTGGGAACTTCTAACTGTTCAGTGCGTTTCATACAACTCGCAGTGATGCTGAATTTTTCCGTCGGAGATCGCGCTGAACTCTCTTAATGCTGTGTTCTGATGTCAGGACTGAAATAATATGAAAGTCTTTAACCCTGTGCACTAACGCCGTTTTCACCCCTGGCTCTTTCTCTCCGTGTCAGTGTTGAGAATCTACGAGGATACCCACAGAGCTTCAGAGCAGGCCAGAGCCAAAGGTTTGATCCAGCACCGAATCACACCTGCAGTTATGTCCCAAACAATCGCAGGCAAAAAGAAGTCTTTACCGTGCACCGTCGCTTACCGTGCTTACAGCTTGAAGAACTTGATCTTCAAAACTTTGGAGTGCTCTACCTTTGTCTCTGTCCACAAGCCCTGCTTAAAACTCACCTTTATACTCATCTAGTTAGCTGGCAGTTGTTGTTTTTTTTTTTATGTCCCCCTGCCCCCCGTTACGCAAGGCGTTCCTCAGGGCTCACTTCTTGGCCCTCTTATATTATATCTGTTTTTGTCCTGTATTCCATTTGTCCTCTTCTTTTTTTTTCTTACTTTGCGTGATTATTGTTATTATCATTGTTATTAAGTTTATTGCTCCAGTACATTATGTTCCTTTTAGCAATATGTTTGCAGAACCAGGCACATTAGTGATTTCTTGTCATGCAATACAGAGCCTTCAAATGCAATTGACTTCCTCTGTGTACATATTTAAATGTGACAATAAGAGCCAAAGCAATGCCTTTTCCTGCTTTTCTGTGCCTGAATGTAAAGAAAGCAATCGCTGCGCTGAATTAGCCAAAACATGTTCGGTATGTCGAGGACGCACAGGTCCGACGGTGCAGATAAGTCGTCTTTTGAGCCTTTTGTTTTGTCTCTTTTGAGTGTGCTTGCTGATGGCAGCCACGCTCGTGTGCAAGCTTTACTGCTTCCTCATGCGTTCTTTCAGTTTCGCCTGAACCACTTTCAGTTCTAGTGAGAACAAGCCAAAATTAGAGGGTTGTAAAAGCCTGTGAAGTACTACAGCATGGCTGTGAACTATGTGTGTGTATGTGTGTGTGCAACATGCAGAATAACGGGGTCGTCGGGTACCATCGTTATCAAGTGTAAGGACCTGCGCATCCTCCAGTTCGATATTCCCGGCATGGAGGAGTGCCTGAACATTGCTAGCTCCATCGAGGTACTTGGAGTCTATGAAAAATTCATAAATGATTATAAATAATTATTTGTCAGTTATTCTTTGAAGGTTATAATAAAGTCGTAACTTTGCCACAGGTACTGTATGTGCTAATAGTCAAATATTCATGTTTTAATGTGCACAATATTGTTTTTGTGAACGCTTCAGAATGCCGCCACTTCCCCTGCGTTTCACTGGGGACGAGGCTGCTTGGATAAGGCCGCATTTTTAGGCAGCGTTTGTGCTCTGGTGATCAAGTATGTCGCATTTGGAAGGCAGCAAAAAGACGGCTGTCAGGGTTCAAGACAAGCTGAAATCAACGCTGCCCCTTTTTCCCCGTGACTTTTTCCCCCCGCCTTTAAACAGCCTCTGATTTTGTGATTACGTCACCACTAGAATTGCGGGAGGGACAAAAAAATATAATAACCAATCAATTTATGTCATGTTTCACATACCCCGCCCCCAGTGATAACGATTCACTTTTTACAAGCCAATCAAATCCCAATGGATGAAACCAAAGTCTCCCAAATGTGCCGTTTCACTCGGAAATAGATAATTTCACGTTGTCTTTAAAGGAGAATCATATGTGTCCTTCTCGGACAAAGCAATCCCATAATTCTGTTAGTAAAGTACTACATTCTTAAAACAATGTAAGATAATAATATTATAAACCATGATTAAAGATTTGGCAGTGAAAACATTTTTATATCGACACATGCCTATCGGTTATATAATACACATAGAATAACAAGTGGTTTTCATATCGTCCAGTTTTGACAAGTTGCTCAAGCAATCAGATTGCAGCATTTTAAACCGGAACGTCGTTCATTTGTTCATTTATTAGAAGTTCATTTCAAGTTTCCAGTCTTTTATTTAATGATACTGTGAAATCCTCAGAGTGATATTGTATATAAAAACAGCCAAAAACTGGGTTTATTCAGAACAATAGGGTCTTTTTTGAACATAGTAATATTCAATACAATGCAATATATCGTAATTTAGATGTGAGCTGCTGTGGGGTACATGGTTTTTGCCCACATTTCATATATGAAAAAAAGTAAAAAAAACACAACAAGTGGAGAGACATGTTTTTCATTGGACAGCGACGATATTTAAAGTAATAAAACAGTTGAGGTAGGTGAATGAGCCTGCTTTATTGATGTGGCAGTGTTTCCTTTTAATCCGCTTACTAAAGCTAATGGGTGTGTTGAGAGTAGGCATGATGTTTCTTGTGCATGTGTGTGTGTTGGTCGTCAGGCTCTTTCCTCCCTGGAGAGTGTGACGGAGATGTACCCGTTCTTCCACCGGCCACGAGGGCTCAGTCTGAGCGACCCCTGGGGTTTGTCCTCCCCGGAGCAGGACTACGCACAAACAGAGAGGCTGGTGAGCTAATCTCCAACACACACACACACACACACTCAAGTGCAGATGTTAGCCACTCTATATTAGACATTACTTCATAACCCCTTAAAGGAAGACAAACAGGAAGCAGTTGGCCTGGTACAGGAAGTGAACGAATTGTGGTGTGAGCGACCCACACACTCACAGGAGAAGAAGCATTGCATGTGTGTATGTGTGTGTGTGTGTGCGTGTGTGTGTGAGCTCACACTGCTGTGTGTGTGTTGAAACTTGTTTTGCCTGTTTGTAGAGCAGATCTTCAGTAATTACATGCTGTTAGTGTTGTGGGAATGACTGAAATGTTATATGTTGATGTGTGTGTGTGTGTGTGTTTCTTTGACCATACGACCTATGACCTCTCCTCCTCTGCTTCCTCTCCTGATTCATTCCTGTCCCCCTTTTGTTTCTTTCTAAGTATTTGCTTTCACTTATTTTTCACTCTTAATTTCTCTCTCTAATGCGCATGTGCCGATATTACATTTTTCATATCATGATAGTTGCATAGCCTTTTATCACGATTTTCAATAATATCACAATATCGTATTTGCGAATCACTACATGTTTAAAGATATATAAACTTTCCTATTAGCAACATTTTTTTGTTTTTTAGGTAACCACGCTATTTTGGTCTTTGCAAAAAATTAAATAAAAGCTGCAATTTAAAATAACCTCAAATTAATGAACAAATTTTAAGAAAATTAATAAAAAGGGAAATAATAATTCCATATCTGGAACTAAAACAAAAACTACTGACAAAATGTTGAAGTGAAATTAATATTTTGTGTGTTAAATATTGCAGTATAATCTATTACACATTATCGGTCCATGCCTGTTCACGTTCCTCCTCGCGCCATTGTTTTTCTCTACACTCCCCATTTTTCTTCAATGTTTTCTTAATCGCTGAAATATCGCTCATTTTTATAAAATCAAGGTGAAGGTTATGAAGTCGCTTTAATGAGCTGCAGCCAAAAATATCAGAGGTTCGGCTGTTATTGTGAAATAACAGTTGTTATGAATAAAGCCTGATGTTGATGTTCGCTCCTTATAATGAACGAGACGATCATCTTCCCTCCCTCTCATGTTTTATTTTTGAGCAGTGGGACAGGTGGAGGCTGAGCAAAGTGAACTCGGATTTCTCAGTGTGCCCGTCGTACCCGGGCACCGTCATCGTGCCAAGCGCAGTGGCTGACGACACGCTGGTGAAGGCAGCGAGATTCCGACAGGGCGGCAGATTCCCAGTGCTCTGCTACTGCCACCACCGTAACGGCATGGTGAGATATACCAGCAATATATTTCAGATTCAGCTGCTGGAATTCTTATGCATGAACACAGATTACTGCTGTTCTTTATTAGTTTCTTATACAGATTCCCTACACACTGCTCCTTTAGACATTTAAAGTACCCCTAAAGTCGAAATTTAAACCATTAAAAAATAACGTTGAATAATAAATTGTTACATATTTTTATGCCCAAGAAACGACTAAAAATGGCACAGGAACATCTCTAAAACTTTACACTCATTACGAATGCAAGGACATATGAATATGCATGATTATGCAAATTGAAAGTGCTGTCAAAGTCTCTGTTTTCACTGTGGTCACAAATTTAACCCAAATACCAATCTATAGAATCATAATAAGCCATCCAAGAGGAGTTAATCATTTTAAAAGCATGTTTTTGAGTGCAGGGGGTCTTTAAAAGCTTGTATGGCCTTGTACTGCTTAGCTGAGCTTCTCACACTTAAGTCTAGGTGGCCCCCAAAAGTCCATGCCAAGATCAAAGGTCAGGTTGTCGACCTTGGCAGGGGTCGTAGGTCATTTTGTGTCATGCCCCCAAAACTATAACTTCCTACCTGTCTCTGGAAAAATGCTCTTCTCCTTTAACCTCTTAAACTTGGAGCATATCATTTTGTAACTATAAAAAAGTGAAACTAATGGCACTGGGTATGTAGTTACAATGTCGGGTTCAGACAGGTCCTGGGACTGTAAGGAGTTAAAGTCCAGCTTAAAACACAACTTTTCACTCCTTCACTCAACACTGTTATCTTTCCTTAATGTTCCTGGCAAATATGAAAGGTAAATATCTCTATTACACAAGGCGTCCCTTCAGGAATCAGTCCTAGTCCCTCTTATGTTTATAATAAATTCGTAAGTCTGTGTGAACAGTCTTTGGGATTTAAAAAAGGGCTATATAAATTAAACTTCTAGACGCAGTTTAATCGCCGTTGCAGTTCTATTTGGCGTACAACACTGCACAAAAAAACTGGAGAACACTTTAACTGTAAAACCTAGCGAATTATTAAAAACAGGAGTAAATTGTGTGAGTAATAAAGGTGTTGCTACTGCTTATAAAATGTTGTAATTGGTGCCAAGGTCATCATGCGGAGCAGCCAGCCCATGACAGGAGCCAATAGGAAGCGCTGTAGGGAGGACGAGATCCTCCTCCAGTCGGTCATTGACGAATCAGAGCTGGGTTACATCATAGACACGCGTTCTGCCCAGCAAGCTCAGCAGGCCAGGATGACCGGAGGAGGGTTCGAGTCTAAATCCTGCTATCGCCCCTGGAGGAGACTACACAGGCACATGGAGAGGTACGCTGGCCTGTGCTGATATTACATTTTCATATAATCATAAATGCCTAAACTTTTAGCACAGTTTGTCATATAATCCCAATATTGTACTAAAATATTAGCAGCATTTTAAACCGAAAAAGAACCTCAGCAGGCATCGCATTCAGGATTCAGCTTCATCATACATCATCACTACTAGCTTTACTGAGAACCGAAATACTAATTTGCGTGAGCAATCGAATAAATTGCGCGTACAGTTAGTGGGCGTGATTTACAAAGAATAATTGCATGAATGACATCACGTGGAAAGTCAATACAATATTTAAATGAGGTTTTTGCGTGGGCTAATTGTTCATGATAGCCTCTATTTTCCACTTTTAGGTGGAAACGCCCCAAAATTGTACATTCATTAAGGCAAACATGCAAAACAGACAACCCGTGTTATTTTGCTCATGTGAAAGACACAAGCCTCTTAGCAAGTTTGCACATGTTTTTACACACACAAACCTTTAGCCACAGTCTCTCTCTACTTCTCAACTTACGCAAATAGGTTGTTTTCCTTTTTTAGTTGATATCCCTGGTCTTATTACCCAATAATAGCATGTCATGTTTAACTTCCCCTCCTCTCAGCTGTCATCGAGTAAATACACCCTGAAGTCAGTGTTTAAACAGTTAGCTTTTGTATCAAAGACTGGGATGACTAATATAGCTAGCTAGCGTTCAGGTGGGATTATGTTCTCTAGCTAAATTTTACTTCTGATCTAATCTACCCGTTAATCAAAACAGTAAAGAAAATGTTAGCTATAGGACAGGCATTTGTGAACGTATCTCTCTGTCGGAGCGCCATTTAAGTCCGACTTTTGTTTTTGTAACTCTTTTTGGTGAACAGAATTAAGAAGGATTGCCTTCATAAATAAGGATACACCGCAGTGCTGTCTTCAAATTTGGCCCAAATGTGGAAGTTTAGAGGACAGCTGTTCTTGTGCTGCCCTTTATCTGAGGAGCACCGTTGCCTACCTAGGCGCCCTCCTCCCAGAGGGTAGAGAGTGTATTTTGAGGTGTCCATGAAAAGAATATAGTGTGTGTTGAATATCACAGTAAACCGTATGGTATAACCGATTATCGCCACATGTCTAATGTATGTTTGTGAAGGTGAGATACAGCAAGAACTCTGTCATCGGCGACAGAGAACCTCTCCGTCCAACTCGCACTCAAAAGAAAGCATCACAATTTGTCATCGATGTTTGTGAATGTGGTTATGAGAGGAGTGACAGTTGTTAGCTCTGTGTATGCATATGTGTGTGTGTGTGTGTGTGTGTGTGTTTTCAGAGGTAAGGTACTGCAGGAGAGTTTGATAAAGCTGGTAGAAGCGTGCAGCGACTCGTCTCACAACATGGACCGCTGGCTGAGTAAACTGGAGAACTCCAAATGGCTGTCTCACATTCTCAGCGCGCTGTCCACCGCGGGTCTGGTGGCCGAGTGCGTGGAGAGGTGAGCTCTATCCCTGATCCACAGCTGAAACAAGACTTGGAGAACCTAGGAAGAACAACGAGTAACATGGCTTAGAACTGACTTAGGAACTTAGGACCAGCAGAGGGTTATATACTGTATACACAGCGTATCCAAAACGTTTTACTATATAATATATATACATATATCTTATATATACTATATAAGACTATATTCTAACAAGTTATTTTTTGGTAGCTAGTTACATCATAAATGAAGCCATTATACGAATGGCTTGCTAGCTAATCGGTTAATTAGCGGTTAGCAAGACAGCACTCTACATAGATAAACCATGACAGAAAGCAAAGGAATTGATTGACCTCTGACCTTTAGCTATAAAATGTGGCTAGCAAAAAAAGCAATTCATTTAAACAAGAAAAGCCGCTTTTGTTAGCAGTTAATTCCGCTTCATATGAACTTGGCCCTTGTGAATTTCGCAAACCTTGGAAACGGTGGTATCTTTTAAAAAAAAGGAATTCAAAAAGGAAATGAAGGAACGGCTAATTATTAAGTTGCAGTCACGCTGGACGCATCGCTATTTCCTTCATTTTGCTTAATTTGTTTCCTTTTCTTTAAAAAAAAAAAAAAGATTCTCCTTTCTTTTCCCTTTTTCCCCATCTTTATTAGATTTCCCATTGTGCGCCTATGTTCTTGTTAGTATGCTCCCTCCTTGTAGGACAGCCTCATTAATATGTGAACTATTGAATGCTAACAATGTCTCAATGTCCTTCGAAGAGAAAAGAAAAAGAAAATGTATAGATTTCTATTCAAGGCGTCTTGTTAGAACCGATTCTCGGAGTTTTAGCGTATATAAACACTTTGCTTAATATGTAGTATAAACAACAGAACAGTGTTATTGTCTGTTATAAATTTATTCCTGAATAATCATTTGAATACGGTATGTTTGATTTCAGGGACGGTCACTCAGTGTTGGTTCATGGTTCTGAGGGAACCGACACCACGCTGCTGGTGACATCACTGGCTCAGCTCATCATAGAACCCGAATGCAGAACGTTTCACGGCTTCCTCCGATTGCTGGAGAGAGAGTGGGTGCAGGTGAGCGAGTGTGTGTGAGTGTGTGTGGGTCTGCCCAAATTAAAGAGGCGTCAGTCTTAGTGAAGGAGGCGTGGCCTATGTACCTGTCAGTGCCAGTGAAGGAGGCGTGACCTTTTTGCCAGACATTCCCAGTGAAGGAGGTGTGGCCTCTTTGCTGACAGTCTTAGTGAAGGAGGCGTGGCCTCTGCGCCCGTCGGTCCCAGTGAAGAAGGTGTGGCCTCTTTGCTGTCAGTCTTAGTGAAGGAGGCGTGGCCTCTGTGTCTAACAAATTCCTTCTGAACAGCGGATTGATTGCGCAATTTTATATGCCACCTCTGCTATGTGTTCTTATTGATGTTTAATTATTTGATATAGTGTTTTTTTATGTAGCCAAATGCTTTCTCTTCACTACATATCGAGAAAGTGCATTCTGTTTCATATGCACACCACAACATCCTCTTCCTCGCAATTGTGAAATTTGAAACAGGAAGTAACGCGACAAGTTTAACCATTTGCGTTATTTTACGTCGCACTGTGATCACCTGATGCGAGCACCAGACCACAGTTTATAGGTGGACCAGAGATCGGACTCCTGGACCGGCTTGGAAAAAGAACAGTGCTTTCACACTCGACCAAATGTACCGTACTTTCTGTGCAAGTATTAGCTCTCATACTAAAGATAACGTGTCAAGTTTCAAAATAAACCTGAGCTTCGGTTTGTTCTCCTAATGAAACAGACTTTAAAGCACCAGCAGCTATGAATGATTAGCACGATTGCTTACAAGCAAATACATTACATACATATTTTTGTATATTGTAAGCTATGGAAGACCGGACATTTTAGAACAATGTCATCGATTCCTCATAAAATAAACACGTACACAGTTTTAATGACTGGGAAGCATTAGGTGCGATGTTGCATAACACATAAAGTACCTTAATAATAGACCCAACAGCACAGTGTGTTAGGAGCGTACAGGTGTTACCAATTGAATGAAATGTATGACATCACAGCACTTTTATAGAAACGTGTGGAGTGCAATGAACGTTTCAAAAATAAATAATAAAGTGGTGCCAAACATTTGTAAAAATGTACCCGTATGTATTTAGCCCCTTTTTTACCACGTATGCAAACCTATGAGTGTATGCAGTATACAGTATATAGTGTTAACACACCCTTTTCTCCTCCCGTGTGCCAGGCGGGTCACCCGTTCCAGCAGCGCTGTGCCCGTTCAGCCCACTCTCACGCCCGCCTGAGGCACGAGTGTCCGTCCTTCCTGCTGCTGCTGGACTGCGTGTGGCAGCTTCTGCGTCAGTTCCCGTTAGCGCTGGAGTTCAACGAGGTTCTGCTGCTCAGGCTGACGCAGGATGCCTACGGCTCCGACTACGGCACCTTCCTCTGCAACAACGAATACCAGCGGTGAGCGACGCTTTACACACCTCATATAGGCGTTTTCGGTTCATATTCATCATCCGTTAACTAGCAAAGTGCTGTCTCATTGACCCAGGCTGTTAATTTAGGTGTTCTAGAAATACAATTGTAAAATAGATTTGAAAATCCCCAACATATTTAATCAATGAATCAAATATAAATAATGTGAACGACACTGATAGAAATGGAGCCCCAAAAGTCCTTTTGCTCAAGGGATGCTTCTAAAGGGCAGGTGGGAGTGTAAATAAGAGATGGAGGGAACGGGACAGTCGCTAACATTTGGTTTTAAATTTACAAACAATTTCACTGTGTTACTCTCAGGATCAAAATGAGATAAAAGTTCATATCTGTAATATAAATATGATTTAAAAAAATATTTGTTCATGCTACCTTCTGAATGGGAAACATTTTATCTCTGGAGCACAAACCCTGCCTAAAATACTGTGCACCTACTCTCATTAATTTTCAATCAGATTACAAATCTAGGTAAAGTGTTCAGAAGGCTACATGACACCTACATAAGCCCTTCTTGACAACTGACATAAACCTACATGCACATTTATAAACGCTCATTCCAACAGGCAGTGTTCAGAAGGCTATATTACATCTCCTCTCTGTCGCTCTCTTCTTTAAGATGCACTTTGGGTGTGAAGGAGAACACACACTGTCTGTTCAACTTCCTGTTGCAATATGCAGAGAGAGAGCAGTTCATTAACCCGCTGTACGAACGCACACAGCTCACCATCTGGCCTTCAGTGCAGCCGCAGTCCCTGCAGCTGTGGACCGGTGAGGGCAAGAAACACTCAATATTTTCATGTTATTACGTTATTTTTCATTTTTGAATAGTTTTATTAGTTTTCTATTGTATTGCTGGCTATTTGGCTCTTTTCGACTGCAGACCAGTGAAGCTATGAAAGCATGAAACATCAAATATTTTTATTTTATTGTATTTTCTTTTATCTTTTAATTGTTTATTTTTATTTTTGTATTGTTTTTTATTGTTATAATTTTTTACAGCTTCAATTAGAGTCCATCTATAAAACACTTTTATTTTATTTTTATTTTATTCTATTTTATTGTTTTCATTATTTTGGGGCTAGAATAAAAAAAAAAGTTTAAATGTTGGCTAAAATGTTTTGTTTTTTTAATATTTTTTATTAATTTAATTTTAAACACAAAATTCCAATTCTGGACCGATAAAAATAGCAAAAAAAAATAATAAATTGATTATTGAATTCTTTTATTATTTTTTATAGTTTTGCTATTCTTATTGTTTTGTTTATTTGTTAAACTCTAGAAATAAATTTTATTATTTGTTTATTTATCTACTGATGATCTGGTCTTCAGTATAGGCTGAGTACCTAAAGTTATTTTATTTATTTATATTTTTAACTAGATTGGTTTTATTATTTATCTATTATTTTATTTAATTATTATTTTTTCTTTAATATATTATTGTTATTTTTACAATTTTTTTACAAATTATATTGAGCATGCACAATTTTGTTATTGTGGGCACTTCAGAATATCATCACTTCACCTGCGTTCCTAGTTTTTCCTTAAGAAATAAAAACTGTACTGTTTTTTGAAGGTCACATTTTGAAAACGCATCGCACGTGTCCTTCTTGAAGACAATCCCATAATTCTGGTCCTTAAAGAAAACAAAAAAAGCCTGACAAAACAGTTGCATTAACTGGCAAATAGTCTTTTAGCAATTTCATATTTTCTAATACAATATCATGATAATATTGTAAACCATAAAGCACTAGGCAGTTACTGTGATATGAATATTAACATATTGTCAAATACTTGCTGAGGAAAAAAAAAACAGTTCTAGTGGATTCAGACTTTTGCATTATTTCTACATGATGGAACTGTATTACAGCTTTGCATTGGAAACAGATCTTCAGTGCTGTTCCGTGTGTGTGTGTGTGTGTGTGTGTGTGTGTGTCTGTGTGTGTGTGTGTAGGCCTGTTCCTCAGGTGGACCGAGCACGCTCAGACCATGGACGAAGCCCGCAAGGAAATCTGGACTATTGTGAAAGAGCACAGAGGAGAGCAGAGCAAGGCTGATGAAGCCACACACACACTTCACACTCATAGAGACACCCTCACTGTTTTAGAGAACGACATGGATGAGCTGACTATACTCTGACCTCCACTATACTCTGACCTCTACTATACTCTGACCTCCCACTATACTCTGACCTCTACTATACTTTGACCTCCTCTACTATACTCTGACCTCCTCTATCTATACTCTGACCTCCACTATACTCTGACCTCCACTATCTACTATACTCTGACCTCCTCTACTATACTCTGACCTCCACTATACTCTGACCTCTACTATACTTTGACCTCCTCTACTATACTCTGACCTCCTCTATCTATACTCAGGACCTCCACTATACTCTGATCTCAACTATACTCTGACCTCCACTATACTCTGACCTCCTCTACTATAGTCTGACCTCCTTTACTATACTCTGACCTCCACTATACTCTGACCTCTACTATACGCTGACCTCTACTATACGCTGACCTCTTCTACTATACTCTGCCCTCTTCTACTATACTCTGACCTCTACTATACTCTGACCTCCTCTACTATACTCTGACCTCTTCTACTATACTGACCTCCTCTACTATACTCTGACCTCTACTAAACTCTGACCTCTACTAAACTCTGACCTCTACTATACTCTGACCACTACTGTATTCTGACCTCCTCTATTAAACCTCCTGTTCTGTTCACATTTCACCCAGGCCATTTCCTTGGATTTTCTAGCAATAGAATTGTAGTATTAATTTTAATTTTAAAATCCTCAATATATTATAGCCATCTCAATTATTAGCGATATCAGCAATATTGATGTCATTGGAGGCCCTTCTTATGCTTTGGGATCCCTTAATAAAAGATGAAGGGAATGGGATATAAACACACCTTTTTGGTTACAAACTACACTTTTTTTAAATCTTAATATTCTCAGGGTTAAAATAATTTCTATGAATTGTTGCACTTCAAAATGAGCCAACCAGAACAAAAGGGTTAAAACAAACATTGACTGATTACTTGACTTTTTTTTTTCTTTCTTTTCTTTAATCACTCAGGTCAGGATTTATTGTTCCCGACCTCAGAGTACTCTGAGTACTTCTCATGACGATTTGAATTTGATTCAGACTATTTTGGATACTCTGATTATCTTCACCTCACTTATGTTCACTTTGCGGATTGCGTGATACATAACTAGTGTGTACAAAAATTTCTTATAACTGTTTATTCTTCTAATTTAAGTCTTCAATGTCATCTGTGATGCAGTTTATGAGGCGTAAATAGAAGTGTGTGCTCTGTTTTGGCGTCCAGAAAACTGTAGCTGTGTCTCAAATCGCATACTTATGTACTAAATGATGTTTGCATGTACATAACTGTGCGTCTAGCGTGTGAACAGTAAAGAGAGTCGGATGATGGACTATATTTGTGTGGAACGATGGACACTTTTTGCACTAACCTGTCCCATCGTAATGGTTCTGTCGACATGGCTACTGATGATGGCGGTAGAAGGTTTCATCTGCGGATATTTTTATACAGATATTATACAGATATTTTTAACAGAATTCGAATTAACGCATCTCACATGTTAAAATAATGTTCTATTCTAAATGAATAGACAGTAAACACCTTTAAACATTAGGTTACAGTATGTGATTTGAGGCACAGTTTTAGTATGTACAACTTTCTGGTCTTTTGTAAGCCTGCTTTGTTGTTATCATTCTAAATTGTTAAATGTCATAACATGCAGGACAGAGAGTGTCAATTAAAAAAATATATCATTATATATATCATATATAATGACACATAATATATAAATCATTAAATCTATCAATATGTTATTAACAATATATCAATCAATTAAATAATATTAAATAAATGTTTAAATAACTAGTGTAATAAAACCTTGATGAATTTTTATT
>JAOUQW010064855.1:0-14071 GCA_028565825.1 Olivaichthys viedmensis
CTTGATTTTATACACCTGTTAGCAATGGGTGTGGCTGAAACACCTGAACTCAATAATTAGGAGGGGTGTCCACATACCTTTGGCCATATAGTGTATGTTTGCTATTGGTTTTGTTTTGTCTTCTCATTATAACCCTGTAATGTGTCCTTGAGTTCCTTGAAAGGTGCAAAACAAATCAAATGTATTATTATTATTATTATTGTTGTTATTATTATTATCATCTCCTCCACTGTTGTCTCATACCATGGGCTGGCAGCAGCTCTGGAGGCAGAGAGATTTGTGTGGTGCACAAGGGTTGTAAAAGGTTTTATTACAACCAATTTGAGCACCAAATCCAATACTTCTACTATGCTGGTTTTGGGACCTGGCTCAGAAGTGCAAGGATGGATGACAGGACTTGCAACAAAATCCCTCCAAGCTGAATCAAGTGAAGCATTATCTCCTCTGTCTAGGCCTCTCTTTCGATCCCTGCCTCTTCCCTGGCCACCTCTAACTGTCCTACCACTCTCTCCTCTCTTCTCTATCTCTTCTGCCTTTTCTTTCTTGCCTGCCTTTTCACTGACACTGCTCTCAGAACTACTGGAGTAATGAATGTCCTAGAGTAAAAGAGTAAATAAGCAGTTGTAAGAAATTAAATGTAAAATATGCTGTAAATGTAAGATACACAAGAAAAGGCTATAAAATGATTTTGCACGCTGGTCAATAGAATGGCTAAGGCCAGAGTTTCCCAATCCAGTCCTGAGTCCACATTTTTGCTTTCTTTAAGCTCCCAACACACCAGCAATCAGGAATACCTGTGGACCAGTTTGGGAAACACTGGGCTATAAGTAGCCTAAGATGAATAGTGAACCACAGGTGCATGCTCACATGGAATCAAAAGCTTTATTTGATTAAACATGACTCAATTAGGGTTGCAGGAGAACGATGTGTTTTGCCACATACAAAATGATGAACATCACATTATCAAATGATCTCAGAAAACCTCATTAGCAAGCAAAGACCAAAAATCTAAAGCCAATTACACAGTATATCCAAAACCACATGTTCACCATAGAGTGAACTAGTGAGAGAGTTTTGCTATTTTACACATCAAGCATGGTATAGAAAAATCTGCACAGTGCACTGCCGTGGGCTAGTGTCCAAACGACTTAGCCTAGTGGATGCAGAGCACCCATACACTTTACAGTTTGTAGGGAATAGAAGGAAGGGTGTCATTTTAGACACCGGGACAGTTATATTTTGCACACTCACAGAGAAAACTCACATAGTGAAACATGTGTTGTGGAAGCTTATATCATATCCTAAGGATATCAATAATAGGGTATAAATAAGCATCATGTTTTGCCACACACAGCCATTGTAACTGTGTGACGCATCAAGTTGAGAGACCCTTACATCAGTTATAAAATTACCATATAAAGCCATTGCATGCAAAAACGGAAAATCTTTTATCTATTACTGTCATGTGCACGCCGCTTCACGGCAGCGAGCGTGACCATGCTCGATGGTTACCACGGCAACGCATACCATGTGCGCTCACCGAACTTTGTTGTGTGTCTTGTCCACCCTGTATAATCTTGTGGATTGTTACCAGCTGTTCCTTGTTTGTATTCCCTTTCTGTTTCAAGTTGTATTCTGTTGTGTTTGATGTCACGCCGTGTGTTTGTATCTCATGTTTGTTCCAGTTCATGTGAGTTTGATGTGTAAATAAATATTAGTAAAACGGCTCTGCACTTGTGTGCATCCCGCTACACAGTGACCGAACAGAAGACCTTAAATAAATGGATACAGTGACCTGCTTTCGTGGCTCCCCGCAAGGGAGCAGCTCGCCCCCGCAATGGGACAAGTGGCTCTGTGAATGCAACTGGCAGAAACGGGAGGTCGAGTCCCTCACCACCTGGGGTGGTGCTTCACGCGGCTCTTTGACCCGCCTCCTGCCACGCCACCAAAAAACTCCCCACTGGACGTGGTATGGGGAATGCTGTCAGCTGCAGCGGTCGTCCCAGCACCGCCAGCCCGGATAACGAGCCTCTCCGGAGCGGAGGAGAAAAGCCCACTGGAAATTTTTGTGGGGGGGCTGATGGCCGTCCCTGACCCTGCAGGAGACGTATCCGAGTTTCCTGACGCTGCAAGAGGCATGGCCAAATTTCCTGATGCCACAGGAGGAGTGGCCGACATCCCTGACGCCACAGAGGACGTCATCGATTCACCCCGGGCTTCGGGGATGGCAACGTCCCTTTGCCTCCCGATCCTGGCGAGGACGTCATCGATCCGCCCCTGGGCTTCGGGAACAACAATGGCGCTCTACCTCCAGCCCCCACTGAGGACGGCATCGCTCCGCCCCCAGGCTTTGGGGACATCAATGTCCATTCGCCTCCTGATCTTGGGGAGGACGTCATCACTCCCGCCTCGGGCTTCGAGGACAATGACGGTGCTCTGCCTCCAGCCCCGCCGAAGACATCATCGCTTGACCAGCTCGGCCTGTGTTTTGGCAGTTGGTAGCTGGTCAGACCAAGCTGTATTTTTCAGCAGGGAAGCTAGTTGACAGGGAGACATAATCAAGCCTAAAACAAATATAACACGCCAGCTAACCAGTTTGATTAAATAATTATTTTCCACATCTATCAAAAGCCCTGAATCACAACTCAAAACCAGAATGGTACCGCTGTCTTCAGGAGGTATTTAGTAAAAAGGAAGCCACCAAACTTCCACCACACCATCCAGGAGATTGCGCTATAGAGCTGCTGAAGGGAACGACTCCTCCATGGATTTGAATATACCCATTGTCGAACGAGGAGTCCAAAGCCATGGAGGACTATGTTCAGGAAGCCTTAACTCAAGGATTTATCCATCCAGCAAGCTTCTTTGTAAAAAAAAAACAGGGAGGTCTGCGACTGTGCATTAACTATCGTGGTTTGAACACTGCAATTGTAAAGTACAAGTATACCTACCTCTGGTTCCTTCTGTCTTGGAGCAACTCAGAAGTTCCAAATACTTCACTAAACTGGACCTCAGGAATGCATACAACCTCATCTGCATTCTAGAGGGTGGCGAATAGAAAACGGCCTTCTCCACCACTAGGGGGCACTACGAATACCTGATAATGCTGTATGGCTTGGTAAATGCCCCCTCGGTGTTCCAAGCTTTCGTCAATTATCTTCTCCACAACATGCTAGACAAACAAGTCATAGTGTACATTGATGACATCTTGATCCACTCAGCAACCTTGTCCGATCACATTCAGCATGTACGCAAAGTTCTGAGACGATTGTTGGACAACCAGTTATATGTGAAACCTGAAAAGTGCCTTTTCCACCAGAGCTCCATCTCATTTCTAGGGTACATCATCACTGACAAAGAAGTGGGAATGGACTCTCAAAAGGTAGTGGCAGTTGTCGAATGGCTCAAGCCCTGGACCATCAAAGAACTACAGCAGTTCTGAGCTTTGCAAATTTCTATCGCCAATTCATACAAAATGTCAGTACAGTGGCTGCTGCCCTTACCTTGCTGCTAAAGGGAGGACCTTGCAAGCTCATCTGGAGCCACAGCATCACACAGGCATTCTTTGAGTTGAAAAAATTATTCACCTCAGCCTCACCCAGACTCCACTTTCCCATTCATCATGGAGGTGGATGCATCAGATGTCTGAGTAGGAGCCGTGCTATCACAATGACAAGGTAAGCCACCTAAACTCTTTCCTTGTGCTTATTTCTCAAATAAATTGTCTCCCGCAGAACAGAATTATGATGTGGGGAATCGTGAAATTCTGGCCAACAAGCTAGCCTTATAAGAATGGAGACACTGGCTAGAGGTAGCACAGCATCCTTTCGTGGTACTCACTGAACATTGCAACCTGGAGTATCTCCGATCCGTCAAGAGACCATCATTTGGGAATTGGGTGAGGAGCTCCGACAAGCACAAGAAGAGGAACCTCTTCCATAGTATTGTCCGGAGGGAAAGATCTATGTGCCTGGGCTCCATCAGGATTGGCTTTTGACATGGGCACATATGGCGGTGGTGACCGAACCCCAGGTATTACCCGTATGACACAAAGTTTGCAAGAACACTACTGGTGGCCCACACTAACCCAAGATGTCATTAGGTATGTACGTTCTTGTAGTACCTGTGCCACCACCAAAGCTCCACAGTCCCTTCCAGTAGGCAAATTGATTCCCCTACCTATACCTCACTGCTCTTGGTCTCACTTGTCTCTAGACTTTGTCACAGACCTTCCTGTATCAAACAGCTACATGGTAATCATGGTTGCAGTGGACCGTTTTTCTAAAGCCTGTCAATTCATCCCTCTCCCTAATCTGCCTACTGCATTCCAAGTCACAGAAACCCTCTTTGAACAGGTGTTTAGACATTACGGCACCCGGAGGACATCATGATGGATTAGTTCTTATGGCTTCAGCTGCCATGCAGGAAACTCAGCCCCAAATTTGTTAGCACAAATTTTGTTAGTTGTTAACGTTTTAGCCAGGTAACTTATAGGCCACTATTGTATCTCACCCTCTTTCCATGTCTCCCTCCTCAAGTGGTACCCTCCGATGCTCCGGGGCCCCCACTGGACATTGAAGGTGTGCCAGCGTAATCGATACGCACCCTACTCGACTCATGTATGACCCTGAGGAGAGGTGCTGGGTTCAGGCATTGAACATTCTGGACATTTCCACTGTACCTACTCCATTCGGCTGCATTGATCCCAATTTTGCCCAAGCTGCTATTCACCCTTAGGTGGAGCCAAATGCCGTAGAACTGGAATGGAGTCACCTATGCAGACCCAGAGTCAGTATCGACCTGTGTCTATATAAAGTCTACTGCTGCTGTGGGATTACTAAGTAGCATTTAATAATGCATTGTACTACTTAATATATGTACAATATTTAAGCCGTGTATTCCTGTAGCAGCTTGCACAAAACTGCAGCAAATGCTGCTGAACTGAATACAGAGCTTAAAGTCTGCACATTACAGTACATTATTATTCATTGCTTTGATAATCCTACACCAGGAATGCAACACTGGTTTGTACAAGACACAAAAGCATAAAATGCAGCTACATTTCGCCATTTCCCTGTTAAAATCGGTGTGATGAAAACTAGCTATTAGCCAGTGAGCTAAGCTCTCATTGTAGTTCAAGTATCAGAAGTCTTTTGGTTGGAACTGATATAACATGCTAATTGTTAGCATTTAGCTTCCTCGAAATTATTTTTTCACCCGGTCCCATGTAGGATAAGGGAAAAAAATAAAATAAACCTAAACCTTCTGGTTGAGGGTAATATGACATGCTAATTGTTAACCAATTAGTTCCTGATTTTTTTCTTCATACGCTACCAGCACACCTCAACAGTAAATTTTGGGGAGGGAGAATTTTTTTCTGATGTCTAAAATGGTAAGATTAATGCTAGAAATTATTGTACATCTGTTCTAATAGAAAAAATAAATAAAGTGAAAATTTGACTCAGGAACACACATCTTTTTTTTTTTTACTTCACCCATTAGGGCTTCTGTACCAAACAGACCTTGGCTGGAAAAAACAGATTCCATTCTTATTTTGTACAATTATATTGTATTAAAGTTCCTGGGATTTCCTTTCACTGCTATATCTTGCTGCTTTCCTGGATATCTCTCTTGTTTCTTTATCTCTCTCTCTCTCTCTCTCTCTCTCTCTCTTTCTCTCTCTCTCTCTCTCTCTCTCTCTCACTTTCATGACCAGCCTGTCTGGAGTGTCCCCTGTGTCCTCTATTACCCAGCGGTCCACTGAACATGCTTTGCAGTCTGCTGACCTCCTGACCTGCCTGTCACCTTGATGGCTGCTGTTAACTGGAGCTAGTTATTTTGCCAAGATGGCCTTTTGTTCTTCCTGACGTTTATTGAAGATATCAAGCCAGGCCAATTACAGGTATAAACAGGCTGCTTAATTCTTAGAGTTCTGTGTTTGTGTGTGTATGTGTGTGTGTGTGTGTGTGTGTGAGGTGTGTCATAAGGCATATGATGCCTATTTATTATTTATTAATATTTTATACAGTAAAAAAACACTTTTTATTATACTTAGTATTGCTTCTTATACTGTGGTACATAGTGAATGTGTCTGAATTATGTCGGAAGTGTGTGTGTGTGTGTGTGTGTGTGTGTGTGTGTGTGTGCAGGTATTTGGCTCTATGTGAGGATGTAAGAATATGGATATTGTGATGACATTTGGCTGGTCCTCACAAAAAATATCTTGTTAGAAAAAAATACAGCTATTTTTGAAAAACTAAAAGAAGATTTCCTTAAAGTTAATGAGGTTAAGGTTGGGAGTTTTGGTTAGATGTAGGCATGGCATTATTTAGCTTCAGTAATGCAGAAGTCAATGAAAGGACCTCACAAAGATAGTAAAATTAGTTCTTGGGTGGAGATGTAGGAGGGCATAACCACCTCTAGGGATGAAGTGTGAGACAAGATATGACATGAGAATAGAGAAGAAGAGAAGTAGAGAAGTGAAGCAAAAAAGTGGACAACATACAGGGTTGTTTGTGAAGTTAGAGTGGTTTGTTAGTGAAGCCTCGCTTTCATCTTATTGCATCATCAGAGAGAAAGAAAGGTTAAGAGACTTTTAATCTAATTTGTACTGGGCTATTACACCAAAAATATGGATATCAGTTTAGAAGTGCAGCCATCTATAGAACTGGCCCCTAGAATTTTGTCTTAACAAATTTAGTTTGTGATACCATAGTGTTGGAAAGCATTGCTTATATTTCATACAATCAACAAAAAAACAAAAATCACTTAGTATTACAATGGAACATTATAAAATGAACATGGTTAAGGATTTAAAACCACTTGATCTCAATGTTATTTGGAAGTATCATACAAAATGAGAAGTTTGTATTTGGCCTCCTCAGTATGACAGCAAATGCATTCAGTGAGAGTGGTATCTCTGTGCAGTTCCTGCAGTGAAAAACTAAATTGACTGCCTAATAAATCCACTTAGTACCCAAAGGTCAACAGAAAACCTTACATAGCCTCTACAAAGGCAAGAATCATTTCGAAAATCACACCAGCCCTGTTCCCCTTTCAAGGATCACTGAAATGTATAAGTTGCTGAACAAGTACTAAAGGCCATTATAAAGCAGCTGGAATTGATGTGAGGTAGAGGGAATTATATAATTAGGGTGCTCAAATAATTTTTCAGTCGAATACCTCGCACAGACCTTTAAGTTTAATTGGGTGCTAATGGCAGCTAGGAAACCAATGATTTTAACAGGCACAAGACATAAATCAGAAGAAAAAGTCAGAGGTCAAACCCATACATGAAAATTACATATGTAATGAGAAGGAGGAGTGAGTGAAGCTCTTCAGGATTCTCAGTGGTGATTGTTTTACTCTCTAAGTTCACTCTCTAATATAATGTATAATATATTCAAATTTATTTACTCACTAAATTATGATGACAGTATTTTCAGGCAAATATTTTACCTCTTTGGAAGTAGATTTTGTATATATAGATAAACTTGTAAATAGTTTGATAAATCATACTATCATTTAAAATATTTGGAATAAATTAGTCATTAATGGTAATAATTCTAATATGAAGTGCAACAGTCCCATGGACAAAATAATCGCAGAATGATGGTATGTTTGATGAGAGTAACATCAACAAGATAAAATATAGTAATTATTTAATATCTGAAAGAAATTTGATTGCTCAAATTGTATGAATCCTATGTTATTTTGCTTGAACACACACAAGAAAAACACAGAGCTTAATGAAAAAAGAGAAAACATAAGCACTGATATAATGCCGAATATGTAAAGAAGGAAAATATATACAAAATCCATGAATGCAAATGGGATAAGGGGATAATTATCAGAATAAAGCTAAATGAAAAATATACACTGAGAGAGAGTATAGCCAAATATTCAGATGATATGATGGTGTTAAATGGGCAAACAGCAATGGTCATTGTGACAATGAAAATACTGAGGTATAGGATAGACTACCATGCCAACACTGGGAAAGGTGGGTATAGAAGCTTTATAACGATGGTGTGTCCTCTGGTTGGTGACACAGAGTGTCACGGTGTCAGTCAAGTAAGCTTGTCCAGAGATCACAGAGAAAGTCTTATGGCTTGTAGAGACTGACAGGGATTGATATGAGATCAGCCAGAGTTACAGCTGAAAACATGACTCTAAAGTAAATGTTAGGAGATCACAACTTAAAGATGGATTTCAGTGATTCAGATTTATACTGTTGAGTGATGAGAAGTGTCAGTTTCCCCACCTCTTACTGCTGACTGGTTAGCTCCTGGGGTTCAAATTCACACCTCTCAGGGACTATTCCTTGAAAACAACTTAAGCTAAGTTCATAATATGTTCATATGTTAAAACTGAGTCATTGGACATTCTGAGAGATTTACTACAAAATTCCAAGCATGATTTACCATATATTTGACATGGGTGTTATTCTGTTTTATGCCCTCTAGTAAACTTTCTGCCCTCGCAGCCAGATTTCTTGGTGAACCTGCTTTATTTTTATTTTGCTAGATGTCTCTGTAGCACCCTGGTAGGTGGGAGGGGAGGAATGATTCGAGTGAGAAAAGAGCTGCTGGCTCACTTATTATTTCTACCGGTGCTTTTCAGCTGCTGGGTAACACACATATAAATCACACGCACACAACACACACTGTTCCCACTCTAGGAGGCTTGCTGCTGCTGTGGCTCTCTGGACTCACTCACCTCACTGCAACACAGAGGGGTAGAAAAGCTTTCCGGTTAATCACACACCTGTGTAGACACTCGCTCTCCGTGACTCCTCCTTCGTTCCGCAGATGGCGCTCAGCCACGCTTCCACCGGCACATAACCCCACCGCCCGACTCAGGTCGGGGAAACTCCCCCACCACCCACCCGGAAGAGAAAATCTGCCACAACCATCACCTCAAACTTGAACGGCTGCAGATCCAGATACCAATGGGTGATCCGTGCTTTGGTGTCCTTCATGCGATGGAGCCACTGTAGTGGCCTGTTGGCACAGCTCCATCCACTGGACTGGATCTGGAGCCCCCTTTTTAGGAACATTGGTCAAGGGGCTGGTGATGTCCGAATAGTTAGGCACAAACCTGCGATAATAGTATCCCCTTTTTGGTCTTGGGCCTTGGGCAGGTTGCAATCGAGCAGCTCATCAATGCGTGGCATCAGATATGCATCAAATTTAGACAGTTGACTTTTCTGAAGTCCACACAGAACCAGACCGCCTCGTCCACCTTGGGAACCAAGTGCACCAGTCACTGTGGGACTCCTTGATTACCCCCATGTTGAGTATGGCCCGGAGTTCCTCTTGGACTATTTGTTTTCTTATGTTCAGGCAACTGATAGGGGCGGCTACGTACAAACACCCTCGGGGAAGTCTCGATGTGGTGCTCTATGAGGTTACTGCACCCATGAACACATCCAAAAATTTGGCTTGCAACTGAGCCACCTCTGTTCTCTGGGATGGGAAGAGGTGGTCTCCGCAGGGGACCGTGGTGGATTGAGATGCTTTTTGCATCACCTCCGGCCCCAGCTCCTCCATCTCGGGAAACACCATTGCCAGAGCAACGGGGACCATCTCCCTCCATGGTTTTAGGAGGTTAAAGTAGTAAATCTGTAGTGCATTGCCGCTATCTGTTCGCCTCACCTCATAGTCGACGTCCTCCACTCATCGTGTGACCCTGAACAGTCCTTGCCACTTGCAATTAATTTGGAGCTTGACGTGGGTAGTAAAATGAGCACTTGATCTCCCAGTGTAAACTCATGCAGCCGAGCACCCCTGTAATACAGCCGGGATTGATGTTCCTGGGCCTATAGAAAATTATCCTGTGTTAATTGTCCCAGTGTGTGGAGTTTTGCTCTCAGGTCCAGAACATACTGAATTTTCTTTTTTCTCTGGAAAGGTCCCTCCTCCCAATTTTCTCGGACGACATGTAGGATGCCCCGGGGCTTCCGCCCATACAACAATTCAAAGGGGGAGAACCCTGTCGAAGCCTGTGGGACCTCTCGTACTGCAAACAACAGGGGTCCAAGCCACCTATCCCAATTTTTAGCGTCATCGTGCACAAACTTCCTAATCATGTTCTTTAGTATTTAATTATACCATTTATCCAACCCATCTGTCTGCATTACTGCAAATTGGTTTAACCCCCAATAATTCAAAGCTCGCGGAGTGTCTGTGACATTTGTGACACGTGGTGGCTTGATCCATCAGAACCACTTGTGGGATTCTGAATCGGGAGATCGCATTGCATAGTCCACCAGAACTAATACAAAGTGGTACCCTCATGTGCCTTATTCTAATGGCCCAATGAGGTCCATACCAATTAGATCGAAGGGGACCTCGATTAAAGAAAGTGCCTGGGGTCCCCACAGCTCCAGCAGACCTGCCCAGGCATTACCCATGCCCTTGGGAGGTTCACTCTGTGTGGGAAGAGAGAGAGAGAGAGAGAGGCCGGGTCCGGGGCACCAGTCTCGGAGGGAAGGCTCCCCGTTTTCAAGGAGCAGGCAGCGGGACGGGACATGGCAGAGGAAAGGAAATGGGCACCACCTACCCCTGGGTATGCCGCCAGGTGAAACTCGGCCAGCTGATTGCCTCATCCAGCGTCAGCGGGTGGTGGCACTGGATCCACTCCGTGGTTCCATCAGGTAGCCGTGCAATGAATTGCTCCAGCACTACCTGATCCACGACTCCTACAGCATCGTGCTCCTCGGCCAGCATCCATCTCTGACAGATGTCCTGGAGCTGCTGCCCGAAGGCAAATGGGGTGGCTGACCTCACTGACGGTTAGGGAGCAGAAGCGTTTGCGATGTTGCTCTGGGGTCTAGCCGACCCTCTGCAGGATGGCCTTTTTTAGATCGCGGTACTCCAGCTGGTCGGCGATGGGTAGCCTTTGGCCCGCTAGCTGCGCTTTCCTGGACAACAGTGAGAGCAGCCGAACCACCCATTGTGTCTTGGGCCAGCCCCCCGCATCCGCTGCACGTTCAAACAACTCCACAAATGCCTCAGGGTCATCCTGTGGAGTCATTTTGGTCAGGGTGACATGGGCCATGGGCAGGGTCGACTCAGCTGGAGCACCCATGGGTTGGATCAGGCTTCGGAGCACCTGTTGATCCTCACTCTAGGCAGTCACCAGAGCCTCAAAATGCTGCTGCTGCTCGGCTCTGAGTTTGAGGGGAGCCTGATGTTGTTCCCAGTGCAGAACGGTGAGGGACTGGATGATCTCCATGAGGGATGAGGATTCCATAGCAGCAAATCTGTCCTCAGCTCCCTGGTTTTGGCACCACTGCAGCACCATGTTAGGTGGGAGGGGAGGATTCGATTGAGAAAAGAGCCGCTGACTCACTTTTTAATACTACCGGCGCTTTTCAGCTAGACTCAGGACGGAGAGACTCCCCCCACCACCACCCCGGGAGAGAAAATCCACCACAACCATCTGCGGATTACCTCAAACTGGAACGGCTGCAGAGCCAGATACCAACGGGTGATATCCTCAGGTTGGTACCACACACATAAGCACATACACAGCATATACAGGGAAAAACTAAATTTTGCACCAATAAGAATGCAGAACAAGCAATTATGTGCCTGTTAATGTGGTGACACCATGCAACATGGGTCTCCTCCTACTCAGAGCAAAGTATCCCATCGGATGCACTGTACAGGAACAGGGAACCACTAAAAAGTTAATTTTTCAGCATTAACTGTTAAGTTTGTTCTTGGAGGTACGTTTGAACACTTCACTGGATTTACAGCTGTGCACTCAGTAAAGAACAAGTGAGAGAATTATTCTCTCTTGTAAACCAGCCTTTTACCTCTCTGGAAAAGCATTGATTTACACATAACCTTTATTCTAGTAGCTAAATTACCATAGCAACTAAAAAGTTAGTTACCAAAGACCTAGGCTATATTTCTACTCTGGCAATAGAATAGCCGGACACTTCACGTGAAAGCAATGTTCTGCTGTCAGCTTCCAAATCACTCACACCACACTTGGCTACTAACTGAAACCACTTGTAAATTTTAGTCAAATGACCAGCCCAAAACAGATGAATATGCTTTTGCAAGAAAACAGAGTTACCATGAACAGTTAGAATTCCAAAATATTAATACTGCAGGTTCTGGAATTATACTTATGATTCTCAGTGCTCCAAGCCATTCTAGGCTTTGCTCGCGAAGTCCTTACACTTATATCTAGATATAGCAGATATCTGCTAGACAAAGCGTAATTAATACATTTTGGCAACCCCAAGGTGAATGACAGATGTAAAAAGTTTCAAGAATTTATTGGGGGGGGGCTGGGGTGCACTGGGTGAGCTTCTAGATGCCTGTCTTTGTCATATGGGTGAGGGCTGAAAGTCCTTATCCTGGATACAGAACTTGGAGAACACAGAGGTAAAGCACCCTACTTCCTCTCCAAATATAAGCATGGAAATAGGTTAAGGACTAGTATATAGTTAGTGCAAGATTTATATATGGGTAATGAGAAAAAAAGAGGTTACATTTTTAAGAGGTTCTCTTGTATCTAATACTATGATATTATATAGAAAATGAGGTAAAATAGACAAGAATAAAATCCAGTATGGGATAACAGATGGAGCTTACTCAAAGATATAAGCAAGTGGAGATAGAGGAGGTTGGAACATATGGTTATAGGTCAAAACCATTACTTACCTTTCTTTATATTCACGTGTTATTATAATATCCTGCAGCTTAAGAATGTGTGAACAAAACATTATATCCAAGCATCCAGAAATGCTTCAGGTACAGCATGACAAAACCGACACTCAATACTGAATCATTTGTCGGTAGACGTAATTGAGAGGTTTAGCAGGAAACTAATCTCTTTAGCGTTAGAATGAACATGAATTCATTATGCTGCCTAAAGTGTATGGCACTTGCAAGGTTTGCACTGTGGTAAGAGTAGCTGTTTGTGAATTTTAATTTTAAAAGATTACCAGGGGTTAAAAATTGGAAGGAACTTCCTCTCTGAATAAATTTCACATGGACATATTAATTGTATGTGCGAAAGGTCATAGCATGATTTTACCAACAGTGTGAACCATGTAATTCAGGAGTGCTGTGTGAACGTCATAAATATCAGGTAGTCCTTGCTTTAGAGTCTATAAGTTTGTTAGGATTAAAAAAAAATTCTAATAGGGCAGAAGTACCAAAAAAGTCCTTAAAAAATCAATGTTGTCTTTGCTTTAATGTGTTTTACTTTGATGCGATCCTCTAGACCAACCATATGGGAACTTGACTCAATACCATCTCTGTGATTAGGAGGCCTTGTGATGGGGACTCGAATTAGGGACTCGGATTCGAGTCGCTTTGAGTCACATGTTGACTGACTCAGGACTTGACTCGGAATGACTCGCGACTCGACTCTGACTCTAGATTGAAGACTTGTGAAATTTCAGCCTGGATAAAAATAGGAACAAAAACGACCGATTACCTTAACGTAGTAAATGAATAAAATCTTTCTTTTCTCACCTTATGTGTGTGGCTTTGTCTGTCAGTTTTGATGGTCATGCATGGTAATTTATTGCAATGCTATATGCGCACAGCTCGCAACGCTAATAAAGTTCAAAGTTTCCAAAAAAATGGGGAGCAATTTTGGGAGCAGAGCATTTTTTTGGCAGCAGAGCAGTTTTGGGAGCATACTGTGGCTATATAAGATTAGAAAAGGTAACTAAAATGGCCAGTTTCTGAACCCATCCAAATCGCAGCTACACAGAGAGGGATTCTGTCCTCACACAATAGATACGGTGAATGCATTATTAGTAAGCTAATGTTACCACAGCTACTGAAATGTTGGTTAATGTCACTCTTGCACACAGATTGCACACTTTTAAAGTGTCCTATAAAACTCAAAGTTGGGGGCCTGTTTGGCGCGTCGGGAGCCGCGCATAGAGGGGGGAGTTTTGTCACGGTATCCCCGCCGCGGACTCCCGCTTATAGTGCGCGCCGCAGTTCCCGGCACTTCCGTGCACTTCCGTGTTTGTGTCATTGTCATGTGTTTTTGTTTTGTTGGATTCACGTGTCTTGTTTTGATTCTGTTC
>JAOUQW010064889.1:0-14069 GCA_028565825.1 Olivaichthys viedmensis
TTGTGTGTAGATGTTTGAGGCAAAAAATGAACTCAATCTACTGTAGAATAAGTCTGTAATGTAATGAAACGTGGAGATGGTGAAAGGGGTGTGCAGACTTTCCGGCTTGACTGTATATTTTCATTTGTAGACTTTGTGAGCCAGTTTGTCAGACTGGTGTTTATGCATTTGTCTGTACCTGCATAAATGCCCAGGTAGAATTCAAGGGACAGCTGTTGAGTAACATTCTGATTAAGGCTGATGTTAATGCTATTGGTGAAGGTGAGGTTTTGGTTGAGCACATTCAGCTTCTCTTGTTTGGAAGCCCTGTTGATTCAGATTATGTGGTCACTGCAAAGTCTTGTAGAAGACATTACTAGTTTTGCTGGGACAACAACCCTTTTCGAACTCAACATCTCAAGTACAAAGATATAATGTGGTGCATTCTATAGATGCTAATGCAATGGAAATGCAGACCTCTATAGCGTTAATATTTTTTTCAGCCACCACTGAAGAGTCACTTACCAGTATGCAAGCCACCAGTCTTGAAGAATATAGGACGTCTGGTAATTGAAAAGGAATGCAAGCTTAACAAACCACTCATGACATACAAAAAAAAAAAAAAATACAGCCATATAAGCATGTTGTACCTGTGCAAGCAAGTTGAGCAGAACAAAGCCAAGCAGCACAAGTACACCGACTCCAGCAGTGAAGTATTTCAGATACAAGCGGCCACCGATGGTCCCCTCAGAGCGACTCTCCTCCGCCACAGTCTGAACAGGTTCTGCCTGGCAACATCACAACCACACAATATATTTATAGCCTTCACTTTTTCTAAATTAAAGCATACCAGATGGCACCACCGGTATACGATTTTACTTCTGGTGCATAAAGGTACAAAAAAAGACAATAAATTATTAACAAACACACGGTCAGCTGCTCTGCCTCGTCTTTAAAGGACACCACTGAAGAGGTCCCCGAGCGAACAGAGTTCTCTGAAAGGGTTCGGCTGCGCGAAAGCTCTTCAGTCACAGTCCCTCCAGCTTGTTCCTCCTCCTCATCCTTCTTTAACAGAGACGTGAAGTCCACACCTGAATGCAGAAGCTCCGTGTAAGTGCCTTGCGCCACCATGTGACCCTAAAAGAGAGAGAGAGAGAGACTTGAAATTTAAAGAAATAGTACATCCAAAAATTGTTACACGAATCTTCCCCTTTCCCCAAATATAGTCGATCAGCCAATACATGTTTGATGTACGACATTTGTAGGAGCTACGGGGAAACTTAAAGCCTCAAGTTTAGCATTGTGCAAACTTCATGTCAAAAGCATCACACATTTATAAATATATCATAAATAGAAGCCAATTAAAAAAAATTGCATAAAGCTGATTATACACACTGTAAGATAGATTAGGCCATAAATACATTGGTATATGGCCACATACTACAGCAGCACTATACACATCGTTTGCAGACATTCTCATTTGGGATCCGAATTAGCACAAAGATCAAATAAAGCTTGAGGCAAATATTCATCGTGGCACGGCATGAAAGGAATGTGGGGTAGCAGCGCACACACCTCTTTCAAAACTAGGATATGATCAGCTGCTTTCAGGTACTGCAGCTGATGGGTGACCAGGATCCTTGGTTTCTTCTTTAAAATGCCACAGATGCACCTACACGCCACACACAGAATAAACATTTGACTCACAGAAAAGTCTCACAGAAACATTACTGGCTTGAGTTTGCGTTTTATGTACATTTGTAGGTACATCAAATGTACTTCTTTATTAGGTAATGATGATGCATTTCAAATGATTATAATATTACAAAAATCTCCAAAGATTTCTCATGCATTCAATCACAGCTTATTACACATGGTATCATTATTTGTAGACACCACTGTATCACGTGAATACCATGGTGAAATAAGAACAAGACAGAAACAGACAGGTCAAGAGGAGGTCATTTGCAAATCCAAAACATAAAACTTGAGGAATTCATCAGATGAAGAAAAATAGTTTTTTTGTAGACATGACAAAAATTGTTGTGATATTCATAGATACTCATGGATACATAAATACTCTAATTCTGATTCCTTAGTCTGTGATTTACAGACACAGAGGGGCACAGAGGGGCCCACCTGCAGGGCATATTGGTCAAGATGAGCTAAAGAATGCATTTTCCCAAGAGAATTAAAATGCATAGCACAAAGTCCACTTTAACTATTATTACAAATTTATGTTGAACAATAAATTGTCTAATATGTTTTTTTTTTAAATGCCAAAGAAACTACCCTCATAAAAAAAAAATGCAATGATCTATAAATATGCATGATATTCCAATTAGGAACACTGGGAAAACACTTCCCCCTTAGCTCTTTTTTCAACGCACATGAGACACGGTTACATTTTAACAAGCAATTTCAATCCATACTGAGGCCTGTTTCACACATACTAACTGCGTGGTGTGAGCGACGCGGCAGTGACTGCTAAACCTTGCACGCGTTGCCCATTCACACATGCAGCATTTGCTGAATGGCACAACAAGCTTTAGAATGTAGAATGGTTCTCTACCTCCACAATTAGCCTGGTCTCGTCCATTTTGGTAAAGTAGATCACGTTAAAAGCGCATGGATTTGTTTATACGCGGCAGTTTTCTGACTTGTGACTGGGCAAGCGTTTCAAGCCTATGGACCAACGGAAAACGTGTATGTAGCACTAAATATTGAACTAGTTATTCGTTTTATAACATATCAATTACAGAATTCGCTTTTCAGCGTTTTCATTGTATAATTTTCATTGGTTTTTATAGTTTATTTCACTGGATTTAGCTGCGCGGCGCTAAAAAAGTTGCTTTATTGGCATGGCAAACAATGTTACATTTGTATTGCGAAAGCTTGGTGCAGACTGTGAACAATTGTAAATAAAAAATTAAATAAAACAGTACTACTACTAATAAAATAAAGCAAAGAGTGCAAATGAATCAAATTATAAAAGAGTGCAAATTATATCAGCTACTAATAATAAATATATAGGTAGATAAAATAAGTTTGTTAATGCTGTGTCTGTGTGTGTGTGTGTGGTCACTCACTGTTCCTCTGACGGTGGCAGGTACTCTAACAGATACTGTAAATTTTCTAGATTTGTGATGATGTTGAATTCAGGATGTTGGGTGCTCAGTAAAAAAAAAAAAAAAATTCTTCTCATATTTAATTGAGTTTTGTACATTCTGTACAAAGTGCAGCTCTGTTTCTGGTGTGTGTTGTTCGCATTGTTGGCATATTCTCTGTTCCTTAGGCAGCCAGGATTGTTTGCGTCTGCTGGTCTCTATAGCCAGACGGTGCTGACAGTCTGTACCTCGTCAGTGTGGTTCTCAGTGCTCAGGTAGTCTACTGTCTGTTAAGGGCCAAATAGATTTGCATTTTGCTCTGTGATTTAGTCTGGGTTTCCCAATAGTTGATGTATTGTTGTTGCAGCTGTGCTGTAATTTGGTTGGTTCCGATTGGCTTTGTTGTTTTAATCTGATCCTGAGCCTGTGAGGTGTTAGTGCGTGTTGATAGGCCTAAAGGATTGTTTGTACAGTAGTGATACTCATTGATAACCAGAAAAAAAGACACATAAGCTGTTTGTTCACTGTCCTACTGTCTAATGCCACGTTTTTTGTGGCGCTGTGTTTAATTACAGCTGGCCCAACTTCGGCTGTCCCCGTCCCCCATGTTTCACTGACATGGTTGTACATTTGGGTAAAAGTTTTCTTGATAAAAAAATGAAGTGCTAGCACGTATGGAACACATGCAGTGTGGATTTAAACGACACAGACATGATGCCCGCGTGACGTGTCTGGTGTGAATTTGGGGTCAGACCGACTTGAAGTCCGAAGAGGAGACATCCGCCCACAACAGTTCATTTATCCACTTACTGACAACTTTACTGACATTGCTCGCTGCTACTGCACAACTATAATGTTGTTATAATTGTATTGTAGGTAACGTTAGCTAGTAAACTAACTTGCATTGTCCGTCTCAATTTCCATTGTCAGAACCTGTCAAAGTGTACCATAACAACCAACATTTTGTTACTCAGATTAGCCATGTTAGCTAAATGGCCATCTTGGCACGCAGACTCCGTGACTGAAAGATTTCTAGTTGCCAGAATGTTAGACTCTAATCTGCACATTTCATGATGTCACAGATTCAGCTCACATGTTGCACGTCCTAAATCGTTTTTTATGCGAGTACTGAGTCTCTGTTCTAAATAAGAACAAGGGTACTTTAAATGTGTTTGAGAAACTCTCCCCTCTGCACATACATGTGCACTATGGAATGTCATTAAAATGTGTGAGAAGAAAAACTTACTGCTCAAACAGATGTCTGCCCACTTCTGCATCGACTGCACTCAGGGGGTCATCCAACAGGTAAATATCAGCATCTTGATACACAGCCCTACACACAGTATTAATATCTTTATCAAGGCTTTACAGGGACCTGTGTATTACTGTAAGTATTTATCCTTATGGCAGCCAGCAAACATCAGAAGTTTCATACTTTCATATCATTGTAGGGGACATTTGGCACTCACAATTAGAGTGAAAAAGAACACACACTCTAACATTATACTATTACCCACAATAAAATGTCATCAAACTATTCTTTCAGGCTGGGTAAAAACCTATATTTCATACCTGGCCAGGTTAACTCGAGCTTTCTGTCCTCCACTGAGAGTTGCCCCTCGGTCCCCAATCACAGTCAGATCTCTTTCAGGGAGTAGCTCCATATCCTACAGCACACGTGGAGAAATGTAGGCTTAGAACACTACATGCTACATCTCAGTACATGTGTCACACCATCACAACACTACACAGAAGAAAGAGAGGCCATGTCACAGCACTTTTCAACTCTAGTCCTGTTTCCCTCCCCACACTGACTGCGACTGCATATTTTCCTTAAACAATTAAAGGAAGAGAACAGAATTCAGTCAGACAGAACCTCTCACTGATGGTCGCACAGTCTCGCAGTAATCACAATTGGAGTACAGACTTGAGTGTCAGGTAGTGGCATTACTTTCTTAAGAGCACAGGCCTTCAGAACTTTCTCATATCTCTGTGGCTGCAGTTCCGTCCCGAACAGGATGTTGCTGCGGATGGTACCGGGATACACCCAGGGCTGCTGGGATGCATAGATCAGATCCCCGTTGACCTTTACCACTCCTTTAGCCTGTGGCAACTCCCCCAAAATGGTGCTGAGCAGTGAAGACTGATAGACAGAAAAATAATACAGAGAACGTAATGCAATGTAAGACATTGTCAGTTTGTGTGGCACTGGCAGAGAGAAATGATCATGTTACCCATTTAGAAGGCCAGGAACTAACCTTTCCAGCACCAACTGGGCCAATCACAGCAAGGAGCTGGCCTAGCTTCACAGTGAGGGATATGTTTTGCAGTGTTGGAGCATCCAGACTCTGAAGGTGAGGCATTACATTTTTAGTTACTGAACTGAGTCTAAGTCAGGTCGGGGTTTGCGGTTACATACATACATACAAGATGAGCCTTATTCACCTTGTCCCAGTAGCAGATGAGATCTTGGATCTCTACTGACGCTTCCTTCTTCTCTCCTTGAGGCATTGCCGCATTGTATTTAACCAGCTCATCCAGCAAAAGAAACTTCTAAAACCCAGATCACTAACAGGGTGAGCAAGCAACCAAGTAGAATCAATGCCACCAACTGTAAGTGTGCATGTGCTTAGGGGTATCAACTTCATTGTATTAAAAGCACACGTTTGTGGTTATCTTCATTAGGATATTAGATTCTTCATGATTTGGAGACACACACACACAAAAAAAAAAAAAACTTTTGCTAAAAGCCTTTTAGAAAAATAAACAACATTTAGTTTATTTCTACATTCGCCCACAAGCCCACCAGCTTTCATTATGGGTCTGGTTGAACAAGGCAGATTTCACACATATCTGCAAATTTACATTAATTATTCATCAAATGTTTGTCAGTAATGGGTTTATCACAAATTCATGGGAGACTAGATTCTTAAGAACAGGCTATGCATAAACTCCAATTAAGAAATCTGACAGAGTTAAATAAGTTATCAATTCTGTTGCAAATTAATGTGTTGACAGCTAATTTAGACACCTACATAAACAGTGGTTATATAAATGAGTTTTTCTATAAGAATGTTCAAAAAAGTCAAATGGAAGCAGTAAGAATCATTACATCATCATTACATTATGTACAATGATCCCATGCTAGATTAACTCATAAATTTCAGCAGTAGCATTCTAGAACAGTAGAAGCCTGTATTTGCTGTTGGGATCTGATCTAAAATTAACCCAGTGAAATGACACCAGCCCCATTACAGTGCAGCACATGCTAAGTTGTACACCGGAGCTCAGCAACTATAAAGCCACACTACCACAGGGTAAACAAAAATATATTTGACAAAACATACCCATTTCATTTTCAGCTCCAAATGACAAAAATATTTGTTAAAAAAACAAAACAATTATTTTAACTGTTGTAATGTATTGAAAATAATAGTTTGTCAAAATTTAATGATAAATGGTAGATGGGCAACCTAGCAGCTGAGTATAAATCAGTGTAGCCCCTGCATCAGCACACCCCATTTACCATGGGTTTAGTCAAATACTGACATGTGAATACATCAGTGTATTTTGTAGTTTGGTTAATTATCTGCAGAAGAGGTTACACACTAGCCAGGAGTGTAAAATCTGACACGGAGCTAAAACATACTTTGTAGTGTATATATATACATGCACACTGGCTTTCCTAAATGCAGGAGGAGCTGTACCTTGATCCTGCGGATGCTGACGCTGGCCTCAGACACTTTCTCAATGGCGGCGGGGAAGAAGAGCGTGACAGTAAGACGGATGGCACCGTACAGCGACACAGCCACAAACACACGGCTGGCTGAGATTGTGTTTCCCACCAACACATACACAGTGAACGTTACAAAGACAATGATCTTGCTTGCGGCAAAGAAGGAGGCCATGTTCAAGCCTCGCAGGTAGGAGCTGCTCATGATTTTGGAAATCTCTTTCCTGTAAACGAGGGGGAGATATGAAGCACAAGCAAGTAAATTCAGTATAATGTCAGTTAATTTCACACTCACTGTAGTGTTATAACCATTTTATTTTCTCTATGCCAATACAATCTGTAATTCAAACTTAAAATCAAATCAAGATCACACACAAGTTAACAGAGGGTAGGAAATAGTCAGGGGTTAAATTGGGCCGGAACGAGACGGAACTCCGCTCCGGATCCTTCGGTTGGTTAATTAATTAATTTACACTTGAATTTGACCATCAGTTTCAGAAGCAACACTGAAAATCCAGTTTGTTTTTAACATGGTCCAGCCCATTTATTCTATTTAGCCAGTTTATTCTCTTAGCCAGTCAGAAAAAAAAAGGACCAAAACTTCCACTTCCATCTCACAAAACGTTTAACAGTCCATCAAAAATTTGCTCAATATATTGTAGAGTCGAGTTGGGTAAACCAGCCCAGAGCAGCAGTAGCAGCACAGCTACAAAAGAAATGAGACATGCATGATGGCAAGCATAAAATCCACTAGGCCAAAACGCACCATTCTTATCGATGAGAGCACTGCTCTGCGCAAAAAGACTTGCTTAGCTGTCTACCTGAGATGCTCAGTCAATAATTCTGAGCCAAATACTTTTTTTTAAGACTTACTGGAACTTGCCTCTACCAATGCAGAAGGGATCACTGAGGCTCTACTAAACTGTTTACTGAGTCATGGCCTTGATGATGCCTTTCTAAAGGAATGTTTGGTTGGGTTTTGCGCTGATGGAGCTTTGGTAATGTTGGGGAAGAAAGCTTGAGTCTTCATCAAATTGAAAAGCAAGTATCCAAGCCTGATTGGCTGACATGGTTTAAACCACAGGCTGGAGTTGTCTGTCGGGGATGCAGTAAGGTGTTGTACTGAAATTAAATTGAAAGTTTTAAGGCCAAATTTTACTCTCTATACCACCAGTCCCCCAAAAATCAGCGAGAACTGGATTCAGCAGCCTCACAAATAGACATTCAGTTAAAAAAGATTGGTTGAGTCCTTGGAGTCAGACGGGTGGCAACATCTTGCATCTTACTACAATGCATAGTGCACTTTATTCAATTTTTTTGCAGTGCTAGCTAAGATACTGCACCCAGTTCCCTTGAAAGATGCATGTTTGAGGGACTTGCAGCAAAACTGTCTTCAGTTGACTTCATAAAGAATATGGGTCTTATGCTTGATGCTCTGGAAGAGCTCAAAGATTTATCTGAAAGTTTACAGTCAGGGCCTAACATTATCTCATGCTGTGCACCTGATAAGGCAAATTGATGCGTTTCTGGCCAGGCAGGACACTACAGACAGGCTGCTGAAGCGGTCAGATGTGGAAGCTTCAATGGGGTAACAGTGCAAAAAGACACTAAGCGGAAATCAATAAATCCCCACAAATTTTATGAAGCACTCACCGACATCATGAGCAGTAGAATGGTGACAGAGGAGGAAAAATCACTTTTTGACCAAATCAACGCTCTTCAACCAAATGCATGGCCAACACCATTACCATTGTTTTATGGGGAGGAGGAGGACACTAGACAGCTGTGTGACATTCTTAATATTAGTTTTCCTGGTGTGAAACAGGAATATCAAGATTTTAAAGAACATCCAGAAATCCCTGCCAAGGAGGAACTGCACAAACTACAACAAGCAGTCAAGACACATGCAGTTAGTAGTGCAGATTGTGAAAGAGGTTTCTCTCAGGTGAACAATGTGATCACACCACTATGCACACAACTGAAAATTGAAAATGTGTCAGCTCTAATGTCCATTTCTTTGGTTGTTCCTGCATTAGACAATTGGAGAACAACAAAGTGTCAAAAAAAAGGGTGCTGAAAAGAAGGACAGCTGATCCCTTACCATGCAAAGAAAGGAGTCGTGCTGCAAAGAGCTCCTCATACCAACAAATTTGGAAACTCTTTTAAGCTGACACAGTGACGGAAAGTCCATTTTTATTCCATTTATTTTCTTTAATAGGAGTTCCCCCACCCTCCAATTCCCAATTTAACCCCTGGAAATAGTGTACACAATAAACACAAAAGTCTAAGATCTCCAGGCTAAGATATCATAATACAGCCCCAGCACAGCAGGCCAGGAGCATGTTAACAGGGGCAGATAAAGGTTAAGGCGGAGTCTAGGGATATTATTAGACCAGCATTCTGCAGAGGCTGGAGAGGTGTAAATAATAGTGTTTTGCTGGCAACTGATGACATGCCTGAAGATCTGTTCGTACAGTGGGTTAGAGAGCACTCAATGAACAGACAGAATGTACACCTTAGCAGAGGCAATAACCACTCAACTCAAATCACTACCAGTCATGTAATATTACAAAGCATTTCATGAACTGCTTGCTTGCATTTTGCCTGCTCTTTGCCTTGCAGCACATGGCATAAAAATTACAGAAATAAATTACAACTACTTTCTTTTCACAAAACAGAAAATGCTGTGCTTCACTAGAGACAAAAGATAAAAAACCCTGGTAGCTTACTTTCTGACATCATTGACCAATGCTGCAAAAGGCTTTTCCCAGGCATACATCTTAATGATACGAATCCCAGACACCACCTCACTCATTGTGCGTATTCTGCTGTCAGTAAGAACTGCTGTCTTACTCCTGGAAAAAAGAAATACAGAGGCAGACAGGAGGGGGAAAGAATGAGGATCTTTAACTCTTAATATAAATAAAACCACAAATTTTCACCCCAGTTCTGTTCTGAGGTGCTATTTTTCAGACGATTTAATGCACAATAAAGTTTGTTGAAGAGAGATAAACATCTTGTGGTTTAAACCCTTTTATTATGATGTGGGTAAAACGGATCCATTTTAATTCTTAAACCCTTAAAAGAATATCCTTAAAAGTGCTTTTTCAGCCTGAAACCTCAGCTAATGGTATCATTTCCTGCGATATATATATATATAAAAATAATTTATGGAGTACACAACCCCCTTCTCTACAGATTTACACCACAGACTGTGTTCAAATTGACCAGGCATTATAAATTAAAACCAAAAGGTTTGATTTTTTATTTTATTTTAATTTTTTAAATCACACCGTCTGTTCGTCAGTATAGTTTTAGCACCCTAAACCCCCACTCCATCCAACCACATCAATCCCTCCCTACACTTTCTTTATATTTTATTAATGGAATGTAAAATGCAAATATTATAGCATCTATATGAAACCTCATGCAAGAACAGTACATGTGTGTGCATGTGAGAAAGAGAGAGGAGGGGGAAAAAAAGCTGAGAGTTTTAGTAGATCTCACCCCATGAAAAACATATCCATCTTATTCTCGTGAGAAATAGCAAAAGCAAATGTTGGTAAATGGGGCTGTGAACATAGAAACTGCTCTCATGAGACATCTCATAGTTCGTGACCTTCGGATTATAAGGTTCTGGCTATCTGGCATAAACTTCATCACTGGATGATCCTTCATTCTCCTGTGGTGTTATTTCTAAATTTAGCAAGGTTTTTGGTGTAATATTTGAAAAAATATTTCAAGTTTAAGTTTATTTTAAGTTCTATCTCCAAACTCACAGATGAACTTAGCTTTATAAGTTTCTATCTGCTAGCCAATCATTATCCAGGATGAATACGCAACATAGGCGACCATGACCTATAAATATCCAGGTTCTATTTACGCGTTGACAAAAAAGAGCAGACCTCAGTATGGCGAGTCAGAAGAGAAAGAAACTTTTAGCTGTAGATCTACGTATGCTCGATGAGAATAATAAAAAGCAAGTATACAAAACAGGATTGGTCTTGGTTTACTGTACTCACTGGGCTTACGATGTGTAAATGTTCTGGCACATTAGAAAGTCTTCAGCACAGCAGAAAGCTAATATTGTTGCTAATGTCAGAAAACATTAGCATTAAATATTACCGACATTAGTTAGCTACATGCAATATGCGCAATTTATCGATCCTTCCAGTGTAACCAGAACTAAAGGTTAACTAGCAGACTTTATGAGAATTTGGAAGATGTGCGTGCGTGGTTGCGCAGAAACATTTATTGTATATTCTAATGCATATGAATATGATATTGTTAATATTGTAACATTTTTACAAATAAAATTTCAAGGTAAAATATCTTGTTTCGGAACAACTTCAGATATTTAAAAATCTTATATGATAATAATGTGGTCTTAATAGGCTTTAAAATGTCTCTCTGCTGACCTATACCATTTATTGGTAATTTACTGAGATTGAGGGATTGATTTAATGAGAAACAGCCAGATAGAACCTTATAAAACTAAACAGTATTTGAGTTTACAGAATAATAAGGTTCTATCTGTGTTTGGCCAGTGTTCAAAAATCCACTTTATAATTGTGAGAATATAAATTTGAAGTGATCTTAAAAAGTGTAGCCTTTTTGAGCTGTAAATGTAGATTACATACTTTAGAGTTTTGCTAGTTAGAATGTCAAAACTTTGAAGCCCCAGATCTCAAAACGACACTTCAACCAGATAGAACCTTATAATACCAAGGTCACGAGTTCTATTCACACATGTGCATTTCTCCCTCAAACACACGCACACAATTAAACCACCCCTCTACGCCCACAAACACTCATACTTGCCAAATACTCTTGGAGTCGAGTCTAGTCTAGGGGTGCTTGACATTATTGTAAGAACCTACAGTCAGCTCCAGAATTATTGGCACCGTTGGTAAAGAAGGGTAAAAAAAGGTTATGAAAAATGTCTATGTGGTTAATTAGCTTAATCGCAAACTGAAAATATGAGAGAAATCTAACCTTTAATTGAAGTAAATCTATTCTAAGAAAAACAAAAAACAAAAACCTTATCCATTTTTTAAACAAAACCATGTCTCAATTATTGGCAACCCTAGAAATTCTTATGAACAAAATATAATGGAAGCATGTTCCCATTTATATTTTACTTTAAGCTCACCTGAGTGTATAGGAACTAATAAGTGGTCATCCATGACTTCCTGTTTCACTGGGGTATAAGTATGAGGTGAGAGAGGCCAAATTCCCTTAGTCATTCATAATCATGGGGAAGTTTAGAGGATACACAAATGAAAATGAGACAAATGTGTGTTGACCTTCATAAATCAAGACAATGGCTATAAAAAAAATTGCTAAACGCCTGAAAACGCCCATATTCACTGTTAGGGCAATAATAAAAAGTTCAAAACAACCGGCGCTGTAATAAACCAGCCTGGAAGAGGATGCAAGTGTGTTTTGCCCCCACACACAGTGAGGAGGAGAGGCAAAGATTTCTACAAGGATCACGGTTGTAGATTTATAGAAGATGGTAGCATTTTGGGGTCACCAAGTCTCCAAATCTACAATTAGACACCACCTCCATGCCAACAAACTATTTGGAAGGCATGCCAGAAGAAAGCCTTTTCTTTCATCTAACCACAAACCTAAGCTCTTTGAGTTCCCTAGTGTTCGGGTTCTATAGTCAGATGAGTCAAAAATATAGCTTTTTGGCAACAAACACTCAAGGTAGGTTTGGCTGGGAGATGTTCCTACAACTTGACTAAAGGTCACCTGTGGTTAATTCAGTTTATTTGACATGGTTTAAACGCATACCGTTGTCTATATAAAGCCACACAGCTGACAGTGCAAATCAGAGCTAAAAAGAAAGCCATAAGGTCAAAGGAATTGTCCATAAACCTACGAGACAGAATTGTGTCGAGGCACAGATCTGGGGAAGGATAATAAAGCATTTCTGTAGCTTTGAAGGTCCTTAAGAACAGAGTGGCCAGAAGCCTTTTCCTGGAACTGGAGCCCAGCCAAATTGAGCAAACATTGTGACCAAAGAACCAGAACGGTCACTCTGACGGAACTCCAGAGGTACTGTGTGGAGATGGGAGAACACGCCAGAGGGATAACCATTTCTGCAGCACTCCACCAATCAGGCCTTTATGGTAGAGTGGCCAAATGAAAGTCACTCCTCAGGAAAAGGCATATGACGGATCGCTTGCAGTTGGCCAAAAGGCACCAAAAGGACTCCTAGGCTATACGAAACATGATTCTATGGTCTGATAAAACCAATATTGAACTCTTTGGCCTGAATGCCTGGCACAACATTTGGAGGAAACCAAGCACAGCCCATCACCTGGCCAATTACATCCTTACAGTGAAGCATGGTGGTGGTAACATCATGCAGCAGGGACTGGGAGGCTTGTCAGGATCGAGAGAAAAATTAATAAATCAAAGTATAGTGACATCCTTAAAGGGAAACCTGCTCAAGAGTGCTCAGGACCACAGATTGGAGCTACGGTCCTTCCAACACAATGACCCAAAACACACAATGACCCAAAACACACAATCAAGCCAACACAGAAGTGGCTTCAAGATAAGTCTGTGAATGTCCTTAACGGGCCCACCCGGACTTGAACCCGATTGAACATCTCTGGAGAGACCTGAAAATAGTAGTACGACGACACTCCCAATCCAACCTGACAGAGCTTGGGAGGTTCTGCAGAAAGGAATGGAAGAAGATCCCCAAATCCAGGTGTGCCAAGCTTGTAGCATCATACCCAAGAAGACTTAAGGCTATAATCACTGCCAATGGTGCTTCAACAAAGTACAGAGTAAAGGGTGTGAATACTTCTGTAAATATGATATTTAATTTTTTTTATTTTACAAAACTTTGTGAAAAGCTTTATAATTATAGATTATTTTTTGCAGATTAATGAAAAAAACCAACAACAATGTGATAATTTTAGAGTAAGGCTGAAACGTAACTAAATTAGGAAAAAGTGAGGGGTCTGAAGACTTTCTGAATGCACTGTATTTTGGTAGGATCCCACTCAGTGGTATAGGTCTGTAAATGGCCTGTTTGATCACAGGTAACCACATATTTTTTTAATGTTTAATGTTAATGATTTTACAAATTCATCAAACTAAACTGGTAGTCTTCCAAATTGCATGGAAAGAGAGCCTTCTTAACTACATAAAGGCTCTTATTGCTTCTAGATCATCATATCTCTCCACCCTAATAGAAGATAACAAAAATAATCCTAGATTTTTAT
>JAOUQW010064897.1:0-14067 GCA_028565825.1 Olivaichthys viedmensis
TGGTAGGTTGTTCCAAGAATCTTGGAGAACTTGTTACGGTTCTTCTGCAGAACTTTGGCTCTCACTTGCTTCTGTCTATGCAGGTAAAATCCCAGAACAGCCTTGATTCTGTTTTTATCTAAAACGTGCTCTTTACGTAAATATCTTTTTGGAAAATGAATGTTTAGAAATTTAAAATTTGCCCTTTTCTAGTGACACACTAATACAGAAGACATAAAATAAACATCCAAGATGAAATTCATATAAAGACTTTAGGGTGCCTAAGACTTTTGCACAGTACTGTATATACAAATTACATAATACTGAAGCGCTTGGATAATTAATTAAGTACTTGAGGACGCTTAATACAAAGTGGGAACCCCAGTGCTTTTCCGATGTAACCTTTAAAAAAGAGGTGCCAAATACAACACACACACACACTCTCCAAATTCATTAATATGGGTTGCTTGTATGACTGCACAATACATCATTCGTCAGTCATTAATACAATATTGGATTTTGCAGTACTGATATTACAGAAACCTGCAATATGCAAATGAGCCCTTTAACAAATCACAATTTTTTTCTTGTATTGTCTGAGCAGTCAGGTCATCTCAGAGGTTCCAGATAAGGTTTCTGTGGTTGTTTTGATAAATCATCGCATTGGTATGGAAAAAGATGGAATAGATTTAAAAGATTAAAAATACAAAAATAAAAGATTGGCCTGCATGAATTCAAATGAATGCAGGGCAAGCTATAAACCCGACAAATCACGTGTTCATTAGTTCGTTTCAACATATTGTAAGGCCTATTGCAATCGCAGTATTCTTTCTTTTTTTTTGTCCATATCATGCAGATGTTGTTGCTCGTTCGGATTATAAGACTCCCTAAGAGCTCACTAACGGGCTAGTTCCTTAAAAAAAATGGCTTGCAAAGACCGTCACTGTCTGCACAAGCTTAGCATCAGTGTGCATATCTGATCATGTGACCTTTCAAAGAGAATGCTGTCCAATATTCAAAAGTTAGATACTCGTGTACATATTCATGTTACATTCATACCTGCTGCCATCAGACTCTATAACTCATCCACCCTGTGTCGTTTATAATTTATTTACAGTTTAATTCATTACTGTTTTTACTGCTGCTGTGGACCACACCTTATTAACAATCTTGAGTATGATCACTCGCCACTTTATCACTGATGTCACGTTACTTATTTACTTACTGTCTGTAACTCTCTGTCCTCTCTGCTGTGACAAAACAATTTCCCTCAGGGATCAATAATGTACTCTATCTATCTATCTATATATTAATCAGCTGCAGTAATGTTGTTAACTGCTGTATGAAACAACTGGAATGGGAATTAAGAATAAAGCTAAGAATGAAATAAGATTGGGCCAGCCTGAATTCAACCTCAGCTTTATTGACGACATTAAAACAGTTGAAACAGTGAAATTTTTGCGAGCGCTCCTTATATTTGATGGATAAGTAATGGATTTTCCACGAAGAATCATTCAGAGCTGTTAAATGTAGACTTAAGTGGGCAATTTTATTTAATTTTTTTCTCCTGTGCTCACAACTTTATTTTTCCATGGTAAGACTGACATTTTGCAGGGTACTGCCCAATAAATAAGGACCACACTAGAGGATTTCAGAGTGGACTGAGACGTGTTTATACAGGCCTCTGTATGCAACACTAGTTGAGCAATGTTAGCATAATGAAAATTGCAACAGCTAGAAAATTATATATATTAGAAAATGATTCTAATATACTTATACATTTTTTTTTCTACATTAGAGTGCGATTTACAACACTTGATTACTTAATCGTTCAAGTTTAAAAAATATATATATACCTTTTATAAAGGTATTTTGTGTACATCAGCTCTATGGTAGCCTACCCGTACGGGGGAAAAAAAAATTGATTCAATTATACCATAAGGTTATGCAAGTTTAACAAGCATTTTTAGCCAATATGTAGTTTACTTTCAAGTAAAGTAGTGTCATTAAATATTATATGGCTAGTGCACTAACAGTATCTACAAAGTATTCTCCAGAGTAAACTCTGCAATAGGTTTACTAAAAAGTATACTTTTGTCCCAATTTAGTCTGAAGCAAGCATAGAACTAATACATGGACAGTATATTTTCAGCATATTATATGTAGTGCTTAATACACTTATAGTACACCTTAAAATGTACTTACTCACACTATCTTCATCAGGCTTCTCTATAAGGGACATGTTAATTCTAGAAAGCCATCACTATTAGATATCATGAGTTATGAGAAACCTATTATATATTATGCTTCTATTATATTTAATCATTGTACGTTTTTGACTGCATTGACAACACACAAGACTTCCAATCAAAGGCTCTTTTTCCCCCCTTGACAAATCCAGACGTCTCTATAAGGAAGTAATGGGGTATTAAGACTGCAAACTTCTTCCTTCGCTTTCACAATCCCAGAGTTAATGCGATCGTTGGGAAAAAGGGGTTGTCGTGAAAAATGACACTTGCCCTCAGGCCCTGAAAGATAAATCAATCATCAACACCAAAAAAATATTATAAGTTTATTGAGGATGGAAAAGACCCCACAATAAAGCTGGGTCGTCCCCGGGGGAGAACCGAGGAACTGAGTGAAGGACTTCTTTTTTTATATCCTCCTGAGTAAAGGAAGATCGAATGAGACTTCATCCCTCGCCCTTCTTATCTCTTCTTTATCTTTTTGGAATAATTGGCCTGAAACTAATTCTTGGTTTTGTTCCACCTGGTACTTTGCTTTTTTTTTAAATGAGCCAGTATCAGTCGGCTCCTCAGCTCCCTTATTAGACTTTGTTCCGTTGTTTCTCGAGGTCAGAGACGCAGTAAGATCACAGGACGCAAGGCCCTGAGTTATATTGTTATAATATTATATTATATTATAATACCATATTTAAGGTTACACCATCGTCTACAAGCTAACTCATTTCTTATTCAAAGTGATGGGGTCATGTCCCATGGGTATACTGATATTTTTTTATATGTTCATGTTGATTATTCATCATGTTAACCACAAAAATACACCACAAGGGTCCTTTTTTTTTTTTTAACTCGTTCATTTATTTTTTGATGCAACTAAACGCGACTGCGTTTAAATCAGACTTTTGCCTCACCTGCTCACCTGCTCACCTGTTCACACAGGTAGAAATCAGAGGCGCCATGTTTACTAATAATAACCGTCTTACCGAGCAGTTCCTTTGAGGCGTCCTCCTCTGAACCCATCCTCACGAACAAAAACCCAAGTTCAGCAACGGAAACACGCAATAAAGCGCAAACTAAAACGAAAGCTCTGAGGGAGAAACTCCAGGAGCGTGCGTAAATCTGTCCGGCTCAGTGGTTTCCTCCAGGATCAGTCTCAGGTGAGCCCTGCAGTCCTGTCCTGTCCTGTCCTGTCCTGTCCTGCAGTCCTGTCCTGCCCCTCCAGTGCCTCCCAGCTTCTTCTCTCCTTCATTTAATTTCTATTTTCTTCCTTTAGAGCCGCATTTGAGCGACAACAGCCAGGGCACTAAAACGGAGTTTGGACTGTTGCAACTTTGAGTTCTTTAGGAATGCCCAGCCAGGAGCCACGCCCATTCCACGCGTATGATCTACTGTAGTCACGCCCCCCCACTCGCTAAGCCACGCCCCCGATCTCGGCTCTGGCCAGAAGAGGAGTCGCAGCGCTGTGGAAGGCCAAACGGTCCAGCAGTCAGCCTTCTAGCGCTTTTTGCACCAAACCTCCAACAAATCTGAACCCAGGACTATCCGTATAGTCAAATCTGAACCCAGGTCTATCCGTATAGTCAAATCTGAACCCAGGACTGTCCGTATCATGGCCGGGTTCCTGTGTCGGTTTCCCATCACATAACACTACCCCATGAAAGCAGGAGGAGTTCCTCTGGAGGTTATCAGTTGGCGACCAGTGATAGGCACAGGTTGTAAAATACTCTTGGCATTTCAAACAATGATTTTTGAAATGAAACCAGGCATTTAAGTCTCATTTTAAGTTAAAATGTGCGTTGTCGTGAAAAATGACACTTGCCCTCAGGCCCTGAAGGATAAGTCAATCATCAACACCAAGAGTAGCAGAAAAATCAAATACGTTTATTGAGGATCAAAAAGACACCACAATAAAGCAGAGTTGTCCCCGGGGAGAACTGAGGAACTGGATGAAGGGCTTCTTTTAGCCTGACACTACTTCTTGTTTTACTACCATTACGTATCCAATCGGGTATGCTTCCTTTAAGATAAGTCGGTACCAGTCAGTGCCCCGGCTCTCTCCCTTGATTTATTCCATTGTTTTTCTAGACCAGAGACACACACAGTAAGATCACAGGACAAAAGGCCCTTAGTTATACTGATCTTTTCCATATTTAAGGTTACACCATTGTCTACAAACTAACTCATTTCTTATTAAAAAAGGTATGGGCTCATGTCCCCCTGAGTATACTCATTTTTATCACATGTTTATGTTGATTATTCATCATGTTCACTACAAAAATACACCACTAAAGCATGAAACCCCCCCACGACCTGGCGCTGGCACTGGCACAAGAGACTACATAACAAAACACAGATCAGAGCAGATCAAAGCAGAAGATCAAAGCAGAAGATCAAAGCAGAAGATCAAAGCAGAAGATCAAAGGCATCCGCTACAATGACGCGTTGATGACGCCTTGCTCTCATGGCGTTCCACACACAGTCATTCGATTATTATTGTTTTTTTTATCACGCCGCCATGTGTCTACGTATCGTGCATGGAATAAAATAAAACAAAAACACATGAATAATGTTGTTTAAAGTGTTTAAGAGTTTATTTCGTAACTCACCGAGTCGCTTCAAGCCTCGACGACGCGTTTCTGTGGAAGAGGCCGAAACGCTTTCACTTCCGCAAACTGCGACCGCGGGCGCGCGCCCCGATGACGCGGCCTCTCTCTCGCGCGGGCGCGCGCTCAGGGGCCGCATCGATGCATCGTTTTGATAATCGCGATCACGATATTTGAGATATCCCGGTGTTCTGATATGAATGAGAATTTTTTTTATTTTTTATTATTTTTATTTATTTATTTTTTATTTTTTTGTCGTCTGTTGTTTTGGAACTGTTAAAGAAACTTTTTATTTTTTATTTTTTAAAATTATTATTATTTATTTATTTATTTATTTTTGTCGTCTGTTGTTTTGGAACTGTTAAAGAAATATTTAAAAAAAAAAATTTTTTTTTAATTATTATTTATTTATTTTTGTCATCTGTTGTTTTGGAACTGTTAAAGAAACATTTTTTTTTTTTTTTTTTACGTCTCCAAATAAGTTTTAATCACGTTTTAGGTGATTAAAGAATTTCTTTAGAATTTCTAAAGAGACACCTTGTTGTGGGGTCTTTCTCCGCTTCGTGTGTCGTGATATGGTGTATTAAATTGACACCGTGGTCATTCAGACTAAACGGCTAGAGTTTGTGTTGAGGAAAATGTATTTATTTGGGGGTACAGAGTGTGTAATTGGCGCTGAACAAGGGCGAAATTAAATGCACGGCAAAAATGACAAGGTTTAATTACACAAATTGCATCAATCTTCATTAGAAAACGTAAACCAGTAAATGCACAGCCTATTACACATGCACGCTAGTGTGGTTATGAGTATAATGCAGTGATTTAACAGGTTTAAATAAAGGTTTAATGTCAGATTGAAGAGGATTGTTTTATTGCTTTTAGTTTATTGCTTATTATCCTATTGCTATTTATTTCTGTATTCGTCCTAAATTGATTTTTTATTGCTTTTATTGAATTATTAACTTATTGCTATTACGTTTTATTATTTTTATTTAACTGCATCACTCGGTCAGTTGGTCCAATTAAATCTGCAAAATTGTTTTAGCTTATTGATTTTTACTGGTTCTTCTTCTTATTCTTATTATTATAATTATTTGTGTATTCTCATTACGATCCCTTTGTTTTCTCTTATTTTTTTTTGTACTCATCTGCTTTGCAAATTATTTTTCTCCCTCAATGTCCTCTGCAATCTAATCTAGAGTGTTGTTTATATCTACTGTTCCAGGAAGAGGAGCATCAGCTTTTATATAACCTCTTTATCAGCATCAAGGAAGTGAACTACAGACTTTGTACAGCTCGACTACTTTAATCAGAGTGCCGCAGCTTTCAAAAAAAGGTAACAGGAAGATCATTAGTTCATCAGTTGGTGCAACTTCTCCTTTCAACATCAGCCTTTAAACCGAGACCTACACTGCCATGTCAAAAGATTCTTTGCCACATTATTAGTGAAAACAGATAAAACAGGTATAGAATGGCAATTAAATAAGAAAAAATATTAAACAAATGTACAAACAAGGCATCTATTTTCTTGTACTTAACCACCTGGTAGGCGCTCAGGTCCTAATGGGACTCTAAATTATGCTTTATTAAAGGCAGGTTCACTTAGACGTTAAAGCAGTTAAGCCTATAGACGCTGCTCGAATCAATTATAAAACAAATATATGTGGTGTTCTGCATGTGCCTAATTAGTGTGTTCAAGATCTCTGCCTTTTCCAACTAGATCTAGATTGTTTCCAATAAAATAAAAATAAATTCTCTAATACTCTATATTTCCCATTTCTTGTTTAACTAAAAATGCTAAAATTATACAGTACTGACCAAAAGTCAGAGAGCACCCTTTCGTTCATTCAGTTTTCAATCAAATGGTTATTCAGTACTTATTGTTAATGATTTGGTGATAAACAATAATGATGGGGAAAATGTATTTAACAGAAAATCACACAAAAGTCTTCAGCACTAAGTGCAGTATGAAATCTGTAAATATTTAATTTGTAATATTGAACTTTTGTTCACGTTGCCACTAATTCTATTCATCCAGTTTCATCAAACCAGTACGTTACAGCTGTTTCATGTGAGTGGAGCTCATTTGCATAAATAAGTGATTAAACAATTATACTTGGTGTTAGAGGCTTCTGGGTTAATTGTATATTAAATTCACATTTACAGGATTATTGTAATTGTCGGACACCAAAAAGGTAATAACGTGTTACTGCATGGCTGTTTGACTGAAAATGGAATTCATGTACTGTAACATTTTCCCATCATTATTGTTTGCCACCAAATAATTAACAATACGTACTGAATGGCAATTTGATTGAAAACTGAATAAACAAAAGGGTGCTCTCTGACTTTTTTGCACAATGCTGCAAAAAATAAATATCTCCTAAAATAAAAATTAACAGTTAACTAAATCTAAACTGAATTTCAAAAGAAAATAATATATAAACAAAACAGAAAAAGGAAAAAAAAATCAGAACTATAATATCATTGGTTGGCAGATATGTTTACCCTCTGTTTACAAGTGTGTGTGTTTGTGTGTGTGTGTGTGTGTGTGGCCTGGGTTGGACCTACATTCCCGGACTGAATTATTGTCCCAGGCTGGTGAAGCCCTGCCAGCGTCATTTTCACCTACCACTTGCTTCAGGGCCTTTTTGCCCTCAGTGTTGTCTTAAGTATTTGAAATAGAGCTCAGTGGGGTTCAGGCTTGGTTTTTCTCGGCCTGTCAGGAACATTCTGCTTCTGCCTTGAAAAACCCCCCAATTGCTTTAGTAGGACTGTAGGATTTTTTTGGTTCACCATCCTGCTGTAAGGTGAAGCACCAACAACTGAGTTTCAAGGCATTTAGTGAGTGGTTGAATTCTAAAATATTTTGAAGGGAGGTGGTGGGTTTTATATATGAAGGTGAGAAATTGGTTATGACTTCTGACTTTTATTAGAATTTGTTTTATTACAGCAGTCTTGTATTGCGGCAAAACCCTCACACTATAAACGTCCCAAAGCGCAACGTCGCATTTTTATAGTTATATTTTCAGTCTTTCTTTGACAAATAGACATCGACAATAGACATATTAAGTGCTATCATATAGTCACATTAAAATAAAGGGGATGAAAAGGGAATGGCAGTTTCACAAGGAGGATGTTTTTTTTGTGGTTGTTTTAACTGGGAGGACGCCATCCCCTTGCATACTCCCCCTTAAATTGAGCCCTGAATTCAGTTGATCTGGGCTGAGTTTCCCAAAAGCATCACAACACAAAGACCATCGTTAAATGGTAGAGCGAGCATCACATTAAACACTCTTCCATTTCTCTAGTTAGGATGACCATAACTTTACACTGCTTTTGGGAAACTGGGCCCTGAGAAGTTATGATACTTCTGTACACTTCAGAATTCATTGTATCACATCATCAATATAGAAAAGTGAACTAAGGAAAGGAACTCCCACTAGCAACCAATGTAGAGCAATTTGAGCGATGCGAGGCGAACATTTTTTGCTGACAGCTTACACAGAAAATCGAGGCTGGTATAATTGATTTTACTTGATGGTGTCATTCTTGTATAGCTGAAATTATTTTGTGTTTTGCACGACAGTAGTAATTAACACCAGTAATAGCATATGACTGATATGAATTTTACCCATTTGTCCGGTAAACTGAATCGCTCCCGGATACCGTGACCGGCACCAAAAATTCCTAGCAGAAACTCTGGTACTGAATGAACATTTGATTGAAAACTGAATAAACAAATGGGTGGTCTATGACTTTTGCACAGTACTGTATATTGAACGGAGCACATGAACTTTCGCTCTCCAGATCAGTCAGTGTTTATATTGAGTGCCCTCAACACCTGCAAATTTTTCGGTCACCTCCCAACACTGCAGCAGTATATTAACAGTCCAACGTGCCAGTCACGAATCTGTGATCAGTGCTTTGGCAATGTGCCTGATGCACACAGAGCAGTGTGGAAAGTCGAACCATAATGTTGTACATTTGCTCCCAAAATATAAAGCTAAGTTGAAACAGGAGAAGCCAGTTATCAAGACGATTGGGTGTTGGCATGAAGGCAGCATGGAAAGCTGCAAGACTGTTTAGAAGATACTGATTGGCAAATGTTTTTTTGCAAATGAACTAACTGAGACTATAACGGATTATATTAAATTTTATGAAAACAATGTTACTTGCTCAAAGGTTATTAAGGTCTTTTTCTAATAACAAAATACAGGTTTTTAAGGGAGTAAAGCAAATGTCTTAACAAGAGGAAGGCTATGTTCATTAATGAAGACATGAACCTAGTAAAAGAAAAGAAAGCAATTATAAAGATTAAGAAAAGCAGACAATATTATTAGAATACAGCCATATGGCATTACAGTAATCTTTCAGTAGCAATAACAAGACCTTTTAAAATCTGAGAAAACAAGCTCCCACCACTCTATTCCTCTTTTACACGCCAGATTTTTCCATCTCACTGGACCACAAATAAAGGTTTTTACGCCCTGTTAACTCCCCAATAACCTCTTGGCTGCTTGGATGCTTATAAGACGCTATTGATTTTGAGCCACAAAAGGCTGTTTATTGAAACTCCTTGATATAGTCTGTGTTTCTGACTTCAAAACATATTGCCTTTTAGAAAAGAAAAAGCATTGTAAGTAACTGTGGCGCATGTCATGCGCACGGCTGTGCGCGTAACATAGCGTAGCGGTAGCTACGGCAACGGCACACCATGCGCGGTTGTTTATGTTGTGTTCCCTCGTCTGTGTCACATGAGTCATGTTAAGTGTTCCCAGCTGTTCCTTGTTCGTGCATTAATTTCTAAGTGTTTAAATACCCGCCTGTGTCCGTCCTGTGTTGTCTCCTGTTTGTGTGTCAGCACACCTATCGCGGTGTGCTTAGTCTAGTATGTTTAAACCCTTTTTGTTTCTAAATAAATAATGTTGTTTAAAAAAAGCGGCTTCGTGCTTGCATCTGTGCACCCCCGGAAACACATCGTGACAACAGACACAAGCGAGTATTTGAACACTTAATAATTACTAACAAACGACATGCAGGTGGGGACAATCACATCATGAGACAAAGACAAGAAAATGAAAACACAAGCACGTGGCGGCCGTCGCCATGGCGACCGCCCCGCTATGTCTCGCGCTCAGCTGTGCGCGTGACAATATTGCTGCCAAACAACTTAGCAATTTATTTTTCCATATAGATGCCATTTCCAAATGCGTGATCCGTTATAAGCCAATAATCTAATTATCCGTATGGAATTCCTCATACAGTCAGGGATCAATACACAAATTGCGGTTCTCAGGTCAAAATAGGGGTCGTAATTCCAAATAAGTCAATATACAATACAATACATCTCTCTCTCTCTCTCTCTCTCTCTCTCTCACACTCTCTCTCTCACAAACACTTTCCTAAATGGTACATCCTAAACATTCTCTGTTTTTATAAGCTTTTATTTCAGACTACTTGACATGATTTAATTAGATTCACGGTAGACTTAGTCCTATGAGTTATCAAGTTATCCCGATAAAAACAAACATGCAGTTTTAGAAACAACTTTATTGTAAGTAAAGATGGAAGTACATGCTGTTTTCAAAGTGTTTCTTCAGTGATAATAATGTGGCAAGAATAAATCAGAGTTATTGTTTCCAAAAGCAGCAGAGGTGCTGGTAATTCTGATTGGAGCGTTCACCGCTAACTGATTTCAATACGTGATGACACAGAGAGCAATCGCTTTGAACTGTTTCGAAAACAAGGCTTCAAATAGAATTGAAACGTTTGAGACTGTCTCGCATCTCTGATGTCCAGGACCAGGTCATTTCTCCAGCGGAGCCATTTGCTCTGGTACACCTCCTGAGATTAGTTTAGGGAACAGAACCAGACCAATATACATTCAATGATTAATTTGTCCAAATTCCCCTTTCAACATGTACACAACCAGTCAAAGGTTTGTACACCAATGCTCATAGAAGGGTGTTCTTCATTTTTACTATTAACACTATGAAATAACACATATGGAATTATGCAGTGACTATTTTCTATTTGAAATTCTTAACCCTTGTGTTGTCTTTAGGGTCAAAAATGACCCACCACCATGATTAACAGCAGAGAAAACCCCTAAATTATATTTTTTCAACTTGAAATTTGGTGACTCTTCCTAGCGTGACCCTAACTTTAGAAAAAGTGAAACATTGCCTTATTGTTTATATTTCCATGAAAGCTGTACATCACCAGGGTATAAAGATTGTCTTCGGGTCATTTTTGACCCTGAGGACAAGGAGAGTATACAGAATGTTAAGACTACACAAGGGTTAAGGGTACAGCTTTTGAACCTTTAGTTACCTAAATATAGAGTAGCTTTAAAACTCATTTAAGATACATAATTGGAATGAAAGTTGTACCTTTTAGGGTACATTTTTTACATTAGTTGTAGCTTGAGGAACAAAAATGTACCTGCACATTACTTTTCTTTCTGACAGTATATAGCAAATTGAAGTTAAAGTTTTATATGTGTATAAAACGTTTAAAACGTTATGTAAACTTGTAAAATGTTAAGAGTACCACACAAACCTTGTTGAGAAACAGGACATTTAGAACAAAGGTTCTTTATTAACAAGGCAAGCGAAGTGCCTAACCTATTTAGTTACATATAAATAAAGGTATACATAATAAATTATACTTAAGTATACATAAATAAATTCTGGAATAGTACCTTCATCAAAGTGCTTTTGAAGTTGTAGCTGATATACAGTAACTTCATCATTGTTGCCATAACTTCAACTAGCAATCTTAATAGTGATGGCAATAATAATTTGTCCATTGCTGTTAAACTGTCCTTGGTTCAACAAAATGATCAGCAATCAAAAATTATCTTCGCTTTATTTCTCCAAAGTAGACTTTTTTGTATCCTGTGTAGGAGATACATAAATACAAAAATGATCAGTTAATAAAACGAATGTATTGGAGTCTGTAATTTCAGCGGCTAATACATTATACATGTACAACAGCTTGACTGGTTGCATGTAACTGTAAACTTTTAACCCTTCACTCCTTCACTTCTAACCAGTGTGTTGAGGTTTTTGTCACATCTGTAGATTAGTAAAAAGAAGCAGTAGAAAAGAAACAAGTGGTCAGGATCCCATTGAGCGATTTCTTTAAGGTTTAAAGGATAGTTTCAACCACTTTTTTTTTTTTTTATCAGATGATGCATGAGCACCAGAGGAATTTCTTCTTGTAGTACAATAATGTTTATTGGCAGGGCTTCTTTTTTTCTATGTCAATAATCTGTGACATGTTTGGGAAATGCTCAGACATAAAAAATATTCACACACCTCTTTGCTTTTCTGGAGGAAGTTGTTATTTTCAGTTTTTGAAACGCTTGGGATGTGATGAACTGTAATTTGGAATGGGTATAATCAAAATTATAATCTCTGAATTGAATGAACATATCCCAAAACGTTATGCTGGAGCCAGGTCATGGAGTACTCAATGTACACTGAGGAGCTGTGTGTCAGGGTTTCGTCGAGGCGGATGCAGGTGCGGGCCGGGGGCTAGAAGGCAAGCTTCGGATAATACTAGAGGGTTCGGCAAGGGCATCGTCGGGGGGCAGGCAGAAGGTCGAGCGATGTGCAAACGGGGTCCAGGGGGCATAAGCAAGGTCAGAAGTCCGGGATTAAGAAAAGGGTCGAAGATCGGTTAGGCAACCCGGGAAACGCTTGATATAATGATTTTCATCAGGGTATACTGAGCACTGAAGCTCTCTTTGGCTAGGCTTATAAAGGTGCACTGTAATCGCCTCCAGGTGTGTGTGTTTGAGTGTGATTGGGAGTGAGCGTCGCTCGTTAGAAGTGCGGCGAACTTGATTTGCCCTTCTACTACACACACAGAGCTTACACACCTGCATCTTCATCATACCATCACACGTTACAGAAGACTTTGCGCTCGTAGGACGCAGCGACTCGGTGTGAGAAGCGCAAGACACTGTGGGGAAATGAAATGTGGCTTTTCCAATGGAGCGAAAAGCCTGTATCCCGCAAAGAGAGCTCACGCTTCCAAATTTAAGTCCAGTAAGCTGAGTCCCCTCTCTCTCCATGCCGTCTTTTGGATCTATGGATTTCAACCGGTCACTCCCTCTGTGCATTCTGGCTCCATATGATGGCTGTGAGCCCTCCCCAGAGGGCTTCATAATGCAGAATGAACTGTATTTTCTATATTTGATGGACCCTAAGCCTGACGAGAGGGAGAGAGGTTGCGGTTCATGTTATCACGGCTTACCGGCAAAGTCCGTGAGTGGGCAAAGAGCATTGCATTGCAAGGTTCACCAGCCTCCTGAGAAAGGAGTTCCGGGTCTCTGAAGAGGTTTTCCACCCTAGAAAGTTTTGCAGAAGGGCAATCAGTCTACAAGCCCTCTGCAGGCAGTGGGAGCGCAGAGGAGGCTCTGCCTTCCCACTTTGTGGACTCGCTGACTGCTCAAGCCAAGACCTTTTTTGTTCAGCCCGAGGCCAGCACCATGACCCTCCTGTTCAGCCGGAGGCCAGCGCCAAGATGCCTCTTGTTCAGCCTAAGGCCAGCACAGAGACTTCTCCTGCTTCGTCCACTGCCGTTGAGGAAGAAGTCTATGGAGGGGAGCTCCTGCTGCCCAGCTCTGATGTGAGTGTGGAGTTGTTTTCTACATTGACTAATGTCTGCACCTCAGACTGGGTTTCTTTCTCCCCACTAGGCAAGAAGGTGTTCCCTGACCCTGCACATGGCGTTGCGAACCTGCCAGAGTGCGGGCATCTAGACCTGCCAACTGCCTTCGCGGATGATGTCGTCGCTTTGCTACCTAGCTTTGAAGAGGTCACTGTCACTACGCTGCCAGGCTTCACTTACTACGTCGTTGCTCTGCTCCCTAGCTTCAGCAAGGACGTCGTCCTTTCGCTGCCTACCTTCATGGATGTCGTTGTTGGTCCGCCGCCTGCCTTCACGGAGGTTGGCATCGCTCCGACCTACTGAAGGGCGTTGCTCCACCTCCTGACACCACTGAAGGCGTCGCTCAGTCACCTGAACCCGCTTAGGACATCGTTCCGCCTCTGGTCTGCAGGACAGCACACGTTACACTTTGATCATGACCATATAATAACTATAAAGGGTTAAAATGTATAATTTCATAGGTCATAGGTGTTGAGTCAAACTATGCTCGCTTTGCCATCCAGCTCTTTCTAAAGGAGTCAACTAGGTACAATGTATGCCCTGCATATGTGCACTTC
>JAOUQW010064943.1:0-14066 GCA_028565825.1 Olivaichthys viedmensis
GATTAAACAAGTAGGTTTTCAGCCTAGACTTAAAGATTGAGACTGTGCCTGAGTCTCGAACATTAACAGGAAGACTACACTACACTGAGGGAGCAGGACTTTCATGCACTACACACACTTCCAATCCTATTTGAAACCATAGATATGTGCAGTTAATGATGTAAGATTATGGTGCCAAATTATCTGATTAAGGTGGAGAATATAGTATATGGTGAAAAAAAGGGGACCAAAAGCTGAACCTTGTGTGTATCCAGATATCAATTTGGCCTATTTTTTAGCATTTCAAGCTAATAAGAGTGTAATCAGAGTTTTAAATCATGGGTACTGTGTGTGCACTTAATGATGTAGGCACACAATACAACAAACACACAACTGGTTTGCTTTTAGGAAACTTTGGGAGTTTATTTTCCTGAACAATGACTCGGAATCCACTAAATGGCTGCAGTTTAGAAAACAATGAAAATAACAGAAGGGAAAAAAGAGAGAACGGTTTATTCTCACACACTGACACACTTTTGCAGCCTGATTTGGGTTGTTTGTTATTTACGCAGGCCGGTTTTAGGGAAAATAATCACCTTATTCACGCCCATTCCTTTCTCATGGTATACGAGTATTTCATAGATTTTAGTATTCGAGTAAATCGTATCCTTTTTTGAGTTTTTCCTCTAATGAACTTTGTGCTGCTTTAAAAACTGCTACATAAATGAAGTTACTATTATGAGCAGAAGGCAAAGCTGTGGTTCTGTTAAACACGACCAGTTTCAGTGTGTCGTGATGAATGAAGAGAGAAATGTTAATAAATGTCAGGTTTATATCCGCCTCCGGTCTGCTGACTGAACATCACATCTCTCTCCGTCTCGGCTTGTCCGCCCCTCGTAGGCGGCTCAGATTCCCATTCAGTTCCGCATCCTGTCTCCCTCTGTTCTGTGTGTGTGGTGTGTGTGTGTGGTGTGTGTGTGTGCCAACCCTGGCATTCTGAGTCTTTTTTATTCAGTGTGTTGCTTTTTCATTCTCTCCAGTGTGTGTGCATGTGTGTGTGCCAGCAGATGGGAGTGTATAGAGAGTGTAGGGGTAAATACCACTAAAGCGTGACTCACACACACAGTTGCCATTCTTCACCTCAACACACACCCACACACACACACACCCACATATATATATACACACACACATATATATACACACACACACACACACACAGATCATTCTAAACTTGAATTCTGAACATTAGATAAACATGCAATATGCGGTAGTCATTATATACAGCATACTCCAGAATTATTGGCATCTTTTACTTTGAAGAAATTGATATATAAAATACATAACACATGCAACTAGTGATATATTGGGCTTAAACTCATAGGGATCATACAAAAAAATAAATAAAAGTTTTTGTTTTTTTTCCTGCAAAGCACTGGTTTCAGAATTATTGGCACCCCCAGAGTTAATATCAGTAATATTAGGTGACACCCCTGTCCCCTGGAGAGAATAAACAGCACGGAGTCTCTTCCTGTAATGTCTAACGAGGTTGCAGACATGTGTAGAGGATCTTGGACCCTCCTCCATGCACAACATTTCAGTCTTCTCTATATTCTCAGGTTTGTGCATGTGGACGTCCTCTTCAACTCGCACCACAGGGTTCAAATCCAGAGACTGAGGTGGTCATGGGACAGTGGAACAGTTCCAGTCAAGTTCCTGGCAAACTTTTGAAACGTTTTTATTACGGCCTTGGCTGTTTATGTGTTTTTTTATATCCATTACCTGACCATTACCATCTGTCTCTTGTGTTGAAAACTCTCTGGTTTTGGATGACAAAGGGATTTTACATGTGTGCAACGTCATGTTTATACACGAGGGAAACAGGACAGAGTTCCCGGGGGCCAAAAACAATTTGGAAGTAATTGAATTCTTGTGCATTAAAAAAATTTCTTTAGGGTGTCAATAATTCTGCCACATGTGTTTTAAAGAAAATATTTTACAAAAAAGACGTCCAAAGCATTTCTGGACACAAAGTCTGTCCCATTCAGAAGGCAGCAGGTCCCACATGTGTCCCATAGCAATCCCATAATTCTGTTCACCACAGTACTGTAATAATATCATAAAACTGTGAGAAGGTACTTTTATATTGCACACCTCCTTTAATGCGTGACTGTAACAGGGAAACGTGTGTGTGTGTATAAAAGTGTGTCATTTCGTTCTTCCTGAATGATATTTCACACATTTGAACCTTAAAGCCATGTAACAGAAGGATGGCGGGCGGCAGACAGATCACCACACACACACACACACACACACACACACAGGCGTGCATCAGCAGGCCTCGCGTGCAGCCCAGAACACACTGAATAAAACCTCCTACAAGTGCATATCTATAAAAAATATTTATTTCCATCACTGCAGTTCCTCAACAGTCCGAACGTTCCAGAGCCTGGGTTCTGCACAGAACCAAACGCTACAGAACAAAAGAGAGTGTAGACTAGAGATATAAAGTGGTAAACAGTTTAAAGGTCAACAGTAGGGGCGGGTGAAGGTGTGGACTGGTGACCTGTAATTCCTCCTGATGTCACGGTGACTTCCTGTTTCGCACCTGCACCACTTCCTTCCTCTCCTTCAGAAAGTTTCCGAACGCCGTGGCCTCTTTGCTCTCCTCTGTGGCTGAGGAACAAATGAACAAGGGATGTTTTATACACAGAGAGATAGATATGCAGACAGACAGACAGATATACAGACAGACTGAGCTATACAGACAGACAGATAAATAGACAGACAGACAGATATATAGGTATGCAGGTACAGAGATGTATAGACAGACAGGCAGGCAGGCAGACAGACGCATACACAGGATAACTGCATGTACACAGTGTGAATGAAGATCATTTTTGCAGATAAAACCCAGAGAATCATGATGTAAACTGCCTGTATCAGTATTAACACACCATCCTGTAGTTATCTGACATTACACTGTAATAAAGGGACTGTGGTGTATTAACACACCATCCTGTACATAACACTGTAATAAAGGCACTGTGGTGTATTAACACACAGATTATTATAGCTGAAAAAATGCTAAAGACAAATTAACGTAGCTGTTAGCAAGTAACAAAATAATCTCCATTTACATCACAAGTGTCTTTTCATTTGATTTGTCCAATTTCTCAGAATTTCAGCAGCTTCCTAGAAGTCCTGCAGATGGTGGGTCTGCACTGTGCTACCATGATGGAGCTGATTCAAAAGTTGTGCTCGTCACCTCGGTGGTCGACGTCGTCGGTGTCGCTGTCCACCTCCTCCTCATCCTCATCTGCGTTCCCGCGGGTGAAGATGAGGTTACTGGGGCCGCCGAGGTCAGGAGCCTCTGCGGAGGAGGAAAAAAAAGACTATCACTTTATTCTTTACTGAATAATTCACTTAAATCTGTCACCAATTTCAGATCATTCAAAACATTTCACATTTATAATTAATAGGCTTTTTTTTTTTTAGGTCAACTGCCATCATGTGTCGATAATCAATATTTCAATACACCACAGATAATCGATATGCACATTATCATTATTGAGAAATGAATCACTCTGTTTTGGACAGTGTGGCAATATATCAATACCACATCGTACAGTAATAAAGAAAACCTTAAATAAATACATCGTCAACATTATGCAATACTGGTAGAGATAATATCACAATATAGCGTTCAACATGATACATCATTATAGCCCTGAACCGTTTATACAGAGGCCAGTTAGAGCAGCAGGAACGAACCCGAGTCTCTGTGTGTGTGTGTGTGTGTGTGTGTGTGTGTGTGTGTGTCCTTAACCGACTTACCTGGTTGCACACCTGTTTCCATGGAAACCTCCCCCATGTCTCTACGGAGACGTTCCAGCTGTTCCTGCTGTTGTTTACTCTGAGCCTCGGCCTGTTGGAGTAAACAACATTAAGACACCACACCGGGTTCATGCGAACGCCCCACAGATCAAATATTCTAACTTTTTTATCTGATGCTGAATTAAATTAAAATTAAAAAGTGGCCACGTAATCATTATTCAGTGCATTACTCAAGAAAAAGGAAAAACATTAATGATACATTTAGCATTTGGACCTCACGCCCACTCGGGCTGTTACTCACCAGCTCTTTATGCAGCCGCTCATATTCAGGACGATATTCTCTAAATAACAACAAGCAACAAATATAATATATATATATATATATATAAACCAAAAAGCAGTTAATCAGCTGCATCAGAAGTAGAGCTGTGTGTCATGTGCACAGCTGTGGCTGCATGTTCAGTGGTAATATAAGGCTCTTTTATCTTATTCAATAAACTTTTCATGATTTATAGCACTAACACTATTTATAATCAATTCATTAGTAATTGTACTGGGTTTTTTTTATGTACACAATCATAAACACGTTGTTTTGACTTTCTGATCTTTTACATGTAAAGCACTTTGAGATTTTGAACCCAAAGTGAAAAGTGCTGCATGAATAAATATATTATTATTATTTTTATTCTAAGGAAAAATAAGCGTGGCCCCAGTGCAGAGCCCTGAGGTACACCACAACCGATCCCGATCATGCCGTCCGGATACACATTCACCAGGTCTAACTCAACAGCTTACTGTCCATCAGTTAGATACGAGTTAAACCACTTCAGAACATTTCCACATTTAATATACAAAGATAACAGAGAGGAACTCACGTATCGTATTCTTTAGCAGCATCTGCAACCTGAACAAAGAGCTCGTCCAGTCCTGAACCCGTTACAGCTGATACCCCGACGACCTGCACACACACACACGTAGGACACGACCTCGGTGCACAGACGTCCAGGTGACCTCACAGGATCAGACAGCAAGCTTTTTCCAAGTCGTAGTTTTTTTTTTTTTTTTTTCTGTTTTCAATTGAAAAAAGATCTGATCATATTGTTCGCAATGCCGCCCGTACAGAAACACGACGCGTTCCCATTCAGCCTTAAAGCTCTCGCATCTGTGGACGAAGGGTCGCACAAACGGCCGTGTCGCCTGCCAAGTATTTGTGGGTGTCTCCTTCAGTTTGGAACACTTCCTTTTTGTTTTTCGTGTGTTTTTGTTTTGGGCCTCTCTCTCTCTCTCTCCCCAAGGCGCTCATTCAGAGAGGCTGAAGTGTGGAACGTCTCCACAGCGTAAAAGCGCTCTGCTCGGTTTGGCTCTTTTGTTTATTACCCAGTAAGCACTGCAGCGTGAAGCCTCGATCATCCTGCGTTTGACCTGTGCGCTGTGTTGTAGTGGTGGGAGGCTCTCGTATCTGTTTTAGGTTCTGTGCGTTGGAAGCTTTCTCTCACGAACTTTATCTACACGTCGTCCAGACCACCAGACTTCCTCCGTTTAGCCGTGCACGCGGGGGATTAGAGTTAAACGTGGTCGATGGACCGGCATAAATAAGGCACAAGTAGGGTTCTGGCAACCCGGCAGAGATTTTAAAGATTTGTCACGGTTGTATTTTTCTTTAAAATGTGACTCGTTGCAAAAACGCTGCACATGCAGAGAGCAGTTGCATTAAAAAACAAAACAAAATGCTGCTTCCACATCGCTTCAAATCAACGACCTTTTATAATCAAGATGCATCTTCACACCTGCTGTGGTACAACACGTTCACGTCGCCATAGAAAAACTTCATGTGTGAGATTTGAAGCACGCAAAAGGGGTGTGAAAGCGGCGTGTATATGCTTTCTGCGTTGAGCGTAGCGAAAAAGGGCGTTGTGGTTCCTGTGATCAAAAACCTTCACGCGCACGACGTAATCGAATAAATAATGGACCTTTTATTACAACTTTAGGCTGCTTGTGCGTGATCACTGGACTGGCGCAGAACCTCCTTCATTTCATTTTTCACTATGTATTATAGTTTTTTTTAAATCACATTTGTTCTTTTGTTTTGTTTTATAGCCGTTGACATCGCTGTTCAAATAAGTTTAAAACCGTTGATATTTAAGTCTGTAAAAGACTCGCACTGCTGACTTCACTGACGTTTTTGGTTGTCGTTTTTTTTTTTAAAGATAGAAATGTATACCGTGACACAAACCGTTACCATCCCAAACTTAATGTCATATTTATCCAGATTTTGGCTTTGTATCGCCCACTTCTAGAGGTGAAGTAGGTGGAAGGAGGAGTAAAGCGTTTCCATTTTCTCACGATTAGGGAGATAAAGCAGGGTGGAAAGACTGGAGGCTGGAACATGCTCTCATGCTTTTCTCCATTACTTTTCTCTCGTCCAGCAGCGTGTTCGAGTGTGTTTTGCTGCGTGAGATTCAGCTCATTAGGTCTTAATGTTCTCGCACGCTGTGCACCGCTGTAATACACACTCCGGCTCATTGTGTTTCTCTATAAACACTGTGTTTTCTTTGTGTTTTGCAGTTTTTCAGGATACGGTCACGTTTCTAGTGCTTGTGTGTGTTTGAGAATGTTGCATCGGAGTGAAAGCGTGACCTTGTGGCTGTGTGAATGGCTGGTGGTACAGTGGAGTGACGGCACGAACGCTTTCGCTGCAGTGCGTAATTAACGAACTATCTCGGCATAGCGTGCGCTTCAGCGAGCACTAGAAATGCCGTTCAGGTTGTGAAATGCTTTGTTCAGGAGGGAGAATGGGCTTCGCTTTATTCCCACACACATCACTGCAACACGTTCTTGTTTTCCTTGGACAGAATGGCCAGTCCTGACTGTGGATGTCCATGCTGTAGTGTTTTCTGTAGTGGGAAGGGGGGAGGAGGCAGGGCTCTGTCCCACAGGGGAGCGGAGAAGGACGACCGCGCCGGCACGGCCACCCTCTGTTTGTGTTGGCCAGAGGAGATAAGCTCAGTCACAGTGTGTGATTGTGTGTGTGTGATTGTGTGTGTGGTGGGGGTGGGGGTGCAGGACGAGAGACTGATGGACACACAGAGAGAGAGAGAGCAGGCCTTAAGATAACAGTGGAATGAGAGTCCAGCCGCTCCGGAAAAGGCCGTGTGCTCTGGAGGGGATGAAGTCAGGCAGTTAGCGAGTGGAGATGGCACTGGCTGCTACTCTGAACAACATGATAAAGCTTTGCCAAATCACTGACACAATTCTGAACTAGTCTCATGTCTTGTATGGTGGAAGAGTAAGAGAAAACGTGAGTGTGAGTGTGAGTGTGAGTGTGAGTGTGAGTGTGAGTGGGTAGGTAGTCGGGCTGTCAAATTCCATTAAAAAAAAATTAGCATTTGAATTACTTAAAATATTCAGCATTTGAATGCATTTCAATATTAATGAGTCTATAATTGTCGACTTTTTTAAAATCACGTAAACCACAGAATGGGCAAACCGCCACTTTGGCAAGGAAACAAAATATAATTTTATCCTAAAATAATATATTCAGATGAGTTTTTTAATTTACTCACAGTAATGCTGCTGATATTTAGCTCGAGTTGACATTTCTTGGGCTACTCCGGATCCGCGTGAAGATCCACCTCCTCCAACAACAAACCCTGAATTCACACCGAAGCTGAAGTTGTAATTACAGCACGGCTCAATAAGATCATGACGTGAGGCAGTGGGACAGAGAACAAACGGCGTGTGTCTTTTTTTATTGGTTATCGTATCATTACCGTGCCATCGGTTTTTGCAACCTGTAGCTGCAAAGCAATCATGACATCATTGTAGATTAAAACGCTTGTTAAAATAGAAGCGCATCTGTTGTGTAAAAGAAAATCGAATAAAAACGTTTCAGGAACATGTCCGATGTGAATTGGCCTTTAGGCCGAATTCCAATGTATTGCTATTCACTATATGCTCACTACATAGGGTATGACATAATGGTGTTGTAGAACCTACGCTTTCAAGTTTTCCACATTTTGGTATGTTTCAGACGCCTCTTAAAATGTATTCAACTCTTCTTCTTTTTCTCATCAATTCTCATCAATCTACACACGATACTCCACAACGACGAAGCAAAAACAGCTTTTTGGAATGTTTTGTAAATGTATTAAAAATAAAAGACTTTTATATGCCCTTTGAGATCGTCACCGAAAAAGTGACTCCAATAAAATTAATAGAAATTGATATGTAATGTTTATTTTCTACTTGACTAGAGAATTAATACATCATTTAAAAAATGCGAAAGTAAAGCATGACACAAAAATGACTCATTTATTCAGACATTTTTGAAGTACATGAAGCGACACGGGTTATCAGGCAGTAGCCTACTGTAATAACTCCTATTCTCCCCTGCGTTCTTGCTGGTGTGGAATTCATTGCTTGGCGAGAAAGCTGTGCTCGATCGGGCCTCACCCTGAGCGACTAAATTCAGAACATGTGCCGTTTCTCATTTCTTACCCCTGCTGTTCTCTTCTGCGTTAAAAAAAATAAAATCCGTGTACCTTTTTTCGAATTTAGCACCACACGCCAGATGTTGGAACGGGGTATTTATTTATTTATTTCCCCCTTTTTTCCGTTAGCAGCTCTCACTTGGGTTTGCAATCGAGTTAACCTACGACAATAAAAAGAAAAGTGTCGGCTATTTTATCACCGATTCGTGAGGTGGCATGAGCGCATAACTCTACAAATCTGTCCCCGGTTTTAGCTACTGATGCTGTGGGCATTGCATTGGTCTGTAGGGAACTTTCTGTTTGCGACCGTCTCCCTGCAATGGGACCTCGAGCTCAGAGCAATATTATAAGAAAGAGAACTGAAGTGTGAACTAAAGTGCGAGTCCAGCTCCAGAGAAGATCTTTAAAAAAGGTCTTCAAGAGCAACACCAGCAACGTGTATTTCTGTTGTCACGCCCCATTTCCTCAAGCTCCTTTTGCGCCGCTGGACGCCATGACATCATCATGGGTGGGCCAATAATAGAGGACGCTAGAAACCAAGCGATAAGCAGTAGTGTCGATGAATGTGTTTACATGTACGACGTAATCTGAAGACTGCAAAAATCTGATTTTGCCAATCATTTTCATCAATGCATCTCCATGCACTTAAGTAATTTGATAACGGTGAAACTACGGGTCTACAGTAAAGGGAAAAGTCAGTGTCACTCAATAATCAGTTTATACCTAGAACTCGCCTTCCTGCTTAAATGGATACTCTCACCTCGATACTGCAGACTTGCACTTCCTACAGACTGCAGCTGGAGTAATAAAGACCGTCTTATGCTCATCCCAGGACTCTTATTTACTACATGCTCATACCAAACATCCAATAGTTTGTCTTTTCCCCTATTAACCTATTATCTCACTATTGGGTGTCACCCAGAAGAGGATGGGTTCCCTTCTGAGTCTCGTTTCTCTCAAGGGTTCTTCCTACATCCGGATTTCTGTAAAACTGATTTGTGACAATGTCCGTTGTTAAAAGCGCTGTACAAATAAAATTGAGTTGAATTGAATTTCTTTTCCAGTAGCGAGGTGGAGCGTCTCCACTTTTTAAATCGAGTAGCTTAAGGAGTTCAACTATATTGCGTTACTGAGGCAGCACAATTATCCATTTATCATTCGTTCATCGTTTCAATAACACATCCTCAATAAATCCAGCGTGTTGCGTATTTCTTGTCGCTTGTTTTGGAAGCGCAATTGACTCGAGGTTGTTGGCTGCTAACGTGACGAGTCGCTCTCGAGTCGCTTTACTGGTAAATGTTTTATTCAGAATTTTTCATGGTTGCAAAATCGCACATAATGCTGACACAAAGACGGAGACAAGGGTTTTTTTGTGGGGTTTTTTCCCCTCTGGTTACTTGCGCACATGCAAGCTTGTCAATCTAATAAGCTCCACCCCTAGTTCATGATGACGTCACGGCGCAAGACTTGAGATACGCTGGCAAAGAACATTAATCTCGAGGCTGATCAAAATAAGAGAGAACGTTTCAGATCATGTTTTTGTTACTTTTTTTAAAACGATTTTCCTTTTGTTGCTCCCTGGTTTCCCCTTCATTCCATTCTGTTTCATTTCTCCAAATGTTTTTGCTGTCGCTGCTTCAAAACTCGCGGTCCCTCTCGCCCAGCTTGTTCGTAACAGGGTGTTACGTTTCATTTCATTTCATTCGGCCTGTGGTACACGACTACCCAACGTTTCATACACTGGAGCAGTAGAACCTAGAATTCACACCGGACGCGTCGCAGAGCGTATAGTGACCAATCCACATCGCAAGGGTTCCATGCGAGACAGTGCGCGTAACTTTTTTTTTAAACGTTGGCTTGTGTTTTACGTGCCTTACAGAGATCTTGTGAAATGCTGGTTAAAACAGATGCGTATCTGCTGCAGGTGTGAAACGCGTCCGGTGTTAATCGGCCTTTGCTGTAATGACTGACTCCGAATGCTGAAATGCATCAGCCAGTGCAGTAACCTACAGTGAGGAGAGAGACTGACGACATGTTTGCTCTTAGCAAAGACACGCCCGTATGATTTCTTCTATACTGTTACAGTAGAGAACCTGTGGTATGGATGAATACAATTTTTTTTTTTTTGCGTAATTATAAAACAAAAAATTAACATGGTAACCCGACTCATGGCCATAATCAGATTGGAGAATAGATGCACTTATAATATGATAAAAGCATAATAGTTCTAGTTTGTGGCCCCTCAAGGCCTCACAAAAATGCCAATATGGCCCTGGATATGACTCTCAAATTGAGTTTGACACCCCTGGTGTAAGACGGATAGCGATGGCATAGCTTGGCTTCTTTCAGCCTGTCTGGTCTGTGAGACGCTCTCGCATGCTGTCTGGCTCTGGTGGGTGGCTTTGTGCTTGGCACGGGCCTCAGGGAAACCCTGCTCTAAACAAAAAAAACAAAAATAGCTTCCATATGTGCCGAGCAGTTTGACTCCTGTGCGTAAGCAAGGCGTTGGAGTGCTCACTCTTGGCACAGCTCAGAAATGTCGCAAGAGTTTTTCACGCCCGAGCCAGAAACCACAGCATTCATTAAGACGTGCCTTAAGAATTCATTTATGGCCTCGGTGAAGGTTGTTTGCATGGAAGTGGATTTATTTATTTGGGAACTTAATATCTTGGCTTGAATCTGTCTTGTTTTGGTTCAGAGGTGGATCAACAAGTGAATCTTTGCACTTTGTGAATCTTTTTTTTTCCAGGTTCAGCCAAAAAATATGAGGAAGATCTGCATGCTTATAAGTCTGTGTATAGATTTGATTCAACTTGCAATTAAAATCTGTAGTTGCTTTAATCACAATAGATGTTTTATTTTATTTTTTATCCTACCACGTGAGCCTAGTGATATTGAGGATGAGGGTGGAGTTTCGTGCCTTGGCAGAGTTTCCCAGTTTAGCATTGTGCATGTGTGTATATTATGGGATTCACTTTCTGCCAAAATTAATGATATAAATAGGGTATTATGAAAATATACTATAAAAATAATATGAAAAAACACGGACATGTACATATATTGTGAAATAATTCACATTAAAACTCCATTTCATTATTTTAAAAATAATATTGAATTATTATTATTTTCACAGCAACAGTGTGTTATTGTGGTTCCTTTATATTTCATAATATCAGTTTTTTTTTGTTTTTTTTATTTAAATAAAATTTATAATTTCATAATGGCCCTTTTTTTTATTTTGTCACATTGCCTTTGTTAATAAAAACCAGATTCCTCTTGATTTATTTTTCAGACAAAGAGCATCATCCTGAAAAGTGCCATTATGAAATAAATGAAAATCTTGTGAAATAATTTTTTAAATAGTTTCACTGTTCGTTTATTCATGTGACTTATTTAATTCATAGTGCCCTGTTTATATATTTAATTTTGGCATAAATTATATTCCATAGTACATGTCTCTTTCTGTGTATTAAGCCGATCCACAATGTGTCTTTTTTATTGGCCTCAGAACATGCCATTGGTTTGATATAAATGTTACGCGGGTCATTTCCGTAACCAGTGGCAGTATTACAGCAGTTTAAAACCCAATAGAAACGGATTGTAAGCCAGTTAACCAGTTTACATCTCGGTTATTTCCATTGTTTGAATGCAAAATAAGTTTTAGTCAGGGGGAAAATGTGAGTACAGATGATACCTGGCTTCTCATGCGGGTGAGATGATCTTGCTTGCTGGAATGTCTTCATTTCCAGATTAATGGTGCATGAAGTTACAGCAGAGGAAGTTTTTTTTTTTCTTCTCACAAGGTGCAATAGTTTGCTCAGAAAGCTTATTTTGTGCGTCGGGCCCGGCTCATCTACAGAGCTCTCAAAAGTGTGTTTGTCTGAGTTAGCTGTCACCGCTCGAGCTATTAGAGAAGGCTGAATGATGTCCTATGAAGAACAATCAGAGGCTTGTAGTTGGGTCTGTTATTTGTACTGTGCTCCACTGAGACAGACTGCAACTTTACTTGGCACAGAGTCTTCTGGGGTTATTTGGCTGGTGGGGGAATGGACCAATTATAATGTGTTACTTATTGTCTGCTACACTATTGTGGTTCATGTGCTGGCCATAAGCTTTCAGTGACTACCCATATAACCACTTGTGCACTGTTTATAAAGTGATATACAGATATGGTGAGTCACCTAGGCAGCCACCACCTGCCATGCAGGATAAGCTCTCGGTGGCCTCTTTTAGGTTCAGAGGCTTGTGATTTTACTGAGGACATCTCCGTGTCCAGGGAATGAGTCACTTTTGTTTTTTGTGGAATGTTCTGTTGTATACAAGCCCACGATACAGAATTACACACAACTTGGTACAGCCTTGATTGGAAGATATAAAAACCCGAACAAGAATTATGTATATTCCGATGATCACACTAGTAATACAGGGTTTTCGGGTGCTTTTTTTTTAGGGTTTAGATGGTGCCTGAGTGGGGGGTGGGTGGGGTCGGTCAGAGTTCTTGCCTTTGGGGTTGGACAATGGTGCTGTATTTGACCCAGAACTTTGAAGAAAAAAAAGACTGAAAATGTACTTAATTAGCAACTTTGTGGGTCAGCGCTCTTGTATGAGCCGCCTTTGGAGTTGGGCAACGGTGCCGTATTTGACCCAGGGTTGTTACTTATTTAACAACTTTGGCCTATGTCATTTAACCAGTGGTTTTAAAGTTTAGGGCTGATCAAAGGACTTAAAATTAAAATTACTACAATGACTACATTTTAAATTCTTGTTTTCTCTGATCATGCAAAAAAAGCCTAGTAAAAAACTATCAATGTTCTTCCCCAAATACCATTAAATTGCTCAGGAAAACCCATTTCACAAGGACAAGAAGGCTAAAACCTTATTTTGGCAAGCTTTAAAAATCTCGCTGCATGAACCAGTGAGTTGAAGAGCTAGCCAGTCTATTAATGCAGTAGCCTAAGCTTTTACAAGGGGGATCATTTGTTGGGCATTTTTCCTAAACTGTGTGGTGGCATCCCTCCTCAAATCAAGCCCTGCCTATAACCTAGTAAAGACAGCCCTGATGTTCCTCGCTAGCTAAGGAGGGGTGTTGGCTAACTACGCAGGCATGGTAAATGGAGTAAATTACCCAGCTAAACTTGCTGCACGTTAACAACAACACCCTACATGATCTGAGATGATCAGTAGCCTGTTTTTTCATAACTCTCTTCAACTTCCTTGTTGTTGTGGTTTAACTTTAACAAGAAGTTAAGGATGTTCCAGCAGACTGCATATCCAGACACTGCATGAGAGAAAACCTTAGATTTCTTTTTTTAAATTATCTATCGAAAAACCTTTGAGTAATAAATACATTTCTAGCTCCACCATTAAACAGTTCAGCCTCAGTGACTTTGAAGAGGGCATTTATTCTCAGTTAAAATAGTTGCTTTTAGGTTTCACATATTAGAGATGCACAGATGCCTGTTTTCATTTTTTTTTTATTCTCAGAGGTCCGATATTGGTCTTGTATCGGCTGATACTGAATCAATTCTGACATCCTCGCAGTAACCGAGCGACTCTCTGCAAGCTCCTGTTGCCAAGTTATGCAAAACCTCAGCGGTGCGATGGCAGCGTGCTTTTAGACATGTTCTGTCCGGTGTTCACGTGCAAGATCTGTGTCGTATGGTTTTAGGTTTTAGGTTAGGTTTAGGTTTTTATTGTCATTTCTCCATATACCTCGTATACATTGAAATGAAATGTCGTTTCTACAGGACCATGGTGCAA
>JAOUQW010064981.1:0-14061 GCA_028565825.1 Olivaichthys viedmensis
AATGAATGAATGAATGAATGAATGAATGAATAAATGAATGAATGAATGAATGAATAAATGAATAATTGAATAAATGAATGAATGAATGAATGAATAAATGAATAAATAAATAAATAAATAAATGAATGAATCAATAAATAATTAAATGAATAAATGAATGAATGAATGAATGAATAAATGAATAAATAAATAAATAAATGAATCAATAAATAATTAAATGAATAAATGAATAAATGAATGAATAAATAAATAAATGAATGAATGAATAAATGAATAAATGAATAAATGAATGAATGAATGAATAAATGAATGAATGAATGAATAAATGAATGAATGAATGAATGAATAATTGAATAAATGAATGAATGAATAAATGAATAAATAAATAAATAAATAAATAAATGAATCAATAAATAATTAAATGAATAAATGAATGAATAAATAAATAAATGAATGAATGAATAAATAAATGAATAAAAAATGAATAAATGAATAAATGAATAAATGAATGAATGAATGAATGAATAAATAAATGAATAAATAAATCAATGAATGAATAAATGAATAAATGAATAAATAAATAAATAAATGAATGAATGAATAAATAAATGAATAAATGAATAAATGAATAAATGAATAAATGAATGAATGAATAAATGAATGAATGAATGAATGAATGAATGAATGAATGAATAAATGAATAAATAAATAAAGATTTCATGTTTTAACAGCTTTCCTGATGACTCGAGGTGAAAAGTGTTCTAGGGTTGCTATGGTGACGTGATCGACTTCTCAACCTATCCAATCGACTTACGGCGCGTGAGTGAAAACTAGTCAATCAGGAGCTCGGGAAATGTGAAGCTAGCCAATCCTGTCTGAGGGGGCGGGGTTTATGGGAGTACCCCACGTGGCATGATCCTGAACATTATTAATGCATTTAGTTATTCATTAAAGCATGCAGGAAAGCCTAGAAGTGTTATTATTATTATATTGTTATTTATTTTTACAAAGCAGTAAACGACACGATAACCCGGCGCATGAGCTCGTGTGTAGTGTAATACAGTAGAGTAAATAGAATTAAAATATAATATATTTATAATTATATAAATATAATTAGTAAGCGATGTGGGGACAGGGAGTTTAATTAGTGTAATGAACACAGTGTCACGATGTGTACTTATACACTTAGTGATTATTAACAGACAACATGCAGGTGGGGACAATCACATCACGGGACAACAGACACGGAAACAACATAAACAACGGGCACGTGGCGGTCGTCGTCATGGCAACCGCCACGCTATTGTCTTGCGCTCAGCCGGGCGCGTGACACACAGTGGCTTTGGATAAAAACACTTACGACTTGAGGTATTAACACAGTATAGCTAGCTAGCGTTACCTAGCAAGTTTCTTCCTACAAACAATCTAGCTCCAGTTTCTTTCCAAATTCAGGGTCATGATGGTAATTGTAGCCAAAGTACCATTTTACAGTTGGAGGTAAAACGAGGCTTGGGTTTCAGCATTAAGACACATAATAAGAAAATATAACTTTTTGCATGATCTCGCTCCAGCCGTTTTTGTTGTCGACTTGGACATTTCCGTAACGCTGTTTTGTTATCTACTTTGAATGAACGAATTATGTTTGTTCGACTATGAATTCTGTCTCTCTCTTTCTCTCTTTGTTGACATATTTGCATACTTAATAATATTTACATAGCCTGAAAAAGTGATGAACGCTTTAGCAAATGAGCTAAGATCATAGCTAGGAATGACTCATGTGTTCTCTAAGAGTTATAACTATTACAGTGATGATTCATGCAAGGGCAGATAGGAGTCTGACTATTCTGTCAACTCCAAAACCTTCATGCGTTCCATAACTGAGTATAATATTCATTTTTACGGCTAGTTCTGGGACTAAGGGTTGACTGAAGACCTGAGGAAAATTCATCTAGCAAGCCAAGCATACGTGACAGCATACGTTAACTTACCTTTGTTTGACTGATTGTTCGGTCATTGTTCGCCGGTGTGTAAATCTGTCCTGTTTCCGTCCATTTTGTGGATTTTTTTTTTTAATGGCTCGGAAACTTTGGCTTGCTCAAGCCACACACAAAATAAGAAAAAATAATGTAAGAGGACGTCAGACTTCTGGATTATCAGTCCACTTATTGTTTGGTAGTTTGTTGGGATCAACATAGTTAATGAGACGAATTTTTTCAAAATATTGCGTAATTTAAAAAGCAGTGCTTTCTCTTTTGAGCTCTCCGTAGGCATGTCATGAAGCGTTATCTTTCACAACCGAACCAAAAGACGCCATTCGGTCTGTTTGATGTAAACAAAGGATGTAAGGTGTGTCCCAGAAAGAAAGCAGCTGCCCTGATGCCTTCAGTTTGTGTCTTAACCCTTGTGTAGTCTTAGCATTCTGTATACTCTCCTCTTGTGCTAAGGGTCAAAAATGACCCTAAGATAATCTTTATACCCTGGTGGTGTACAGCTTTCATGGAAATATAAACAATAAGGCAATGTTTCACCTTTTCTAATGTTGGGGTCACTCTAGGAAGAGTCACCAATTTTCAAGTTGCTGTTAAACATGGTGGCGGCTCATTTTTGACCCTTAAGACAACACAAGGGTTAAAAGGCAGAAAGCTTTGAAGGTACTTGGAAACAAACAGTTTGAGATGCTCTTTGGAGGCAGCAATACGTCATGACGTTGCCAAGATCCCCACATATGCTAACGTTTGCTAGCTCCAAAAGCTCCGTTCGACATAAGATAATATTCTGTGACTACTGCAGCTATTTTCCATCAAAAATTTAATCTTAGGTCGAAACACTTACAAGTAACATATTTATTTACACAATCTGCTCCCTCTGTGCTGGTGTTTTCCGATGCCATTTTTCTTTACACTGAGTGCTTGAACTGCCGCAGAGGATTATGGGATACGTAGGACAATAAAGGATACAAAGGTTATCATCCAGATGAGGGTATCTCAGCAGACAGCATTATATGCAAACATTTCATTCGGACATGATTGGGTGCCCTTCATGCCTCTGAACACAGTTATGTTTCGGACAAACAAACAGCTCATGCAGACAATATGGCGGATCAATCCCACAATGCAGTACGACATGACGTCGATTTCTGAGCCCTTCATGTTTTTTTTCCTCACAGAGAGGCATGTGACTGCGACTCTCAGAGAAAACGCCGTTTGCATAGCAATGATTCATGGGTAGTTCATCGGCCTTGCCACTTACTGCTCTGAGCATAGAGACACTAAACTCTTCCAGAACACGGTTCCATATAGACACACACACACACACACACACACACACACACACACTGTGGGTCGCACTAATCAGACAGCTTTATTGGGGATGGAAAAACTAGCCTGCCACTCTAGATAAAATGGAAATAAAGTACAAATAAAAACAAATATAAATTTCTCCAAGAGTTAAAAGCGTCTGGCCAAATATTGTGGGAAGATTTTGGACGTCTCATCGGCTTGTTCAGCGTAACGTTGCGCTGTAGACCTTGCATTGTCACCCACTTTGTCCTCATTTGTACACCAACATTAGATAGCTTTGCTCCCTGTTTCTAGAGGCTGATCAAAGAGCATGTATAGCTTCTTCACAAGAGGCAACATTTTATCATCACATAACATTAGCGATAATCTGCAGTATCACTTCAAAATCAGTGTATTATTTTCAGAATCCCTTTTAATATAAATGTAGCTCGGAAGATGCCTTTCATTTCTCTTTAGCCCGAGAAAAAATATCCTGAGGCGGTGCGCTGTAATGACGCAAAACCTGATTACTATGATAGTTATCTTTTTTGACATCAGTATCGGTTAGAGGGTGAAAGACTTCATTTCCCAGAGTGCAGTGTTGTGGAGGTGAGAATATAGGTCACACCAGGGTTCCCTGAACTCTTTCCCACCGCTATTTATAGTAGCTGTGTGTGTGTTTTTCTGGTACACTGTGATTTCAGTCTTGTTTTGATAAACCAAATGAATGCTGCCATCATACCATGATTTTTTTTTACAATGTTCCACCTTTAGTTGGATGGGATATTTCTGTGATGTTGTCGTGCGTTCACAAGAGTTGCTGTGATTTTTTTTCCGTTGTTGTAAAAATATGTACTGATTCTCTTACGTGTACCATATTGGACAACAGTATCAGTTTGTAGATACTAACAGTGACCCCCATCTCCTATTCATTTATTCCCGTAGCTGGCTTTAAACATCACCGCTGTAACATCTGGATAACTGAGGATTAGGAAATAATTTGATTGTTCTATGAGTTAACCTGGCATTAGGTAAGAGACAACATTTCGATTTTAATCATACGCTAACGCAAAAAGAAGCATAACATGTTCAGTGTAGATTTTAGGCAAGCTCAGGAAGCCGGGAGGTTTGCAGCAAAACGCGATACGTTAATCCATATACAGTCTGGTTTGCAAAGGCTTTTAGTTAACGTTTTCATGCACTCTCAAATCACAGCTGTGTAAGTGGGATTAACTGTGAATTTTTAAAAAACTTATTTTAAACTTTAATCCTATTGTTCAAGACATTTTGTTAATAGTTAAAATCATGATTAATCATTAATGTATAGACATTATAGCATCATGCTGGTGTTTACAGTATTATTACAGTATTACAACGAGTAGAATGGCTAATGATACTGTAGAAATTTCAGCCATTGCACATAATACTGGGTGTTGGGTGGCTGATTTGACTATGAAATGTGATACAGGTGAACCTGGCATCAACTTGTTGACATAGCTTGTTATATTAGGTTGCTAGCTGGAACAGTCCAACCATAACGTAATCAACCCATCTCAGAGTGCTTATCTGAACATTGTCTCTTCTGCCTATCCATCACACTGAGGCTTTCTGTGGACACAAACATTAAGTCTAGTTTAATACACAGATGACTTCATGACCCAATCAAAAACTCAATTGATTTGTTTCAGTCACCCTCCATTACCCTCACCCTCCATTACCTCTACCCTCCATTACCTCTTCCCTCCATTACCCCTACCCTCCATTACCTCTTCCCTCCATTACCCTCACCCTCCATTACCCCTACCCTCCATTACCCCTACCCTCCATTACCCTTTCCCTCCATTACCCTTTCCCTCCATTACCCTATCCCTCCATTACCCTCACTCTCCATTGCCCTCACCCTCCATGACCCCGTCCCTCCATTACCCCTACCCTCCATTACCCTAACCCTCCATTACCCCGTCCCTCCATTACCCCGTCCCTCCATTACCCCTACCCTCCATTACCCCTACCCTCCATTATACCTTCCCTCCATTACCCCTACCCTCCATTACCCCTTCCCTCCATTACCTCTACCCTCCATTACCTCTTCCCTACATTACCCCTACCCTCCATTACCCCTACCCTTCATTACCCCTACTTTCCATTACCCCTTCCCTCCATTACCCCTACCCTCCATTTCCGCTTCATAACGAAATTCACGTTTAAGGAAGGCTGCAGTCCGTTACATTATTTTGTTAGGTGTGTGTTTGTGTGTGCGCTTTTGAGTGCCTGTGTTTTGTTATGTATACAAAGACAGATGTGGGCGAGGCTCCTGGTCATTGTGTGAAAGGTATCACCGTAATATCACACAACAAATCACATCTGCAGTCGCACACATAAGAACAGGTCGGCACATGAACGCACTAACATCAGACTGTAAGACTGCTTGCTCTTTTTAATACATGTGTGTGTGTGTGTTTGTGTGTGTGTGTGTGTGTGTGTGTGTGTGTATGCTTGTGATTGAGTGTCAACACCATGCAGTTTGAGCTTGTGTGCGAATGTTTTTGTTAGAGACAATTTACAGGGATTTAAATGCCTGTTACATGATTGCTTTTAATGATGCCTGGTAGCCTTGTCACATCCCCGTCTTCCATTTGTTTGCTCTCTCTCTCTCTCTCTCTCTCTCTTTATGTCTCTCACCTTCTCTCTCTTTCCAGCCACTGACACTTAATAAACAGTTGGCACTTGTCTGGCCAGCTTTTACACTCCAGCTTGGTAAACTGCCATCCCCTGATGACTGGCATGTATACATAGACAAAGTGCATGCCAGTGACCGCACCCACAGTGAAGCCTGGACCAATGGATATTCAGGGTGGAGAGCTAATTTGCCCTCTTTGTGTGGCGCTGGTAGAGCAAAGGGGCCATAGAAGCTGCATGCTTACAACTGCTGCCGTTTAAAGAGTCCTACTTTCACTATTTCTCTCCATGCTGTCGTGCAAAGGTGCTAGCTACTATCCTGCTGGGAGCCTATTGCCTTAATTCACACTCTACAATGATCTTTAGCTGTGTGCCAGGAGCTAAGATTAATCATGTATAATTTGACCTCTTTCACTTAACCTTTCACTTAACCTAGAAGGTATTGGTTTTGATGCTCTCCAATGACTGATGAAGACCTAGAAAAGATCGAAGCATAGCTGCTTGTTGTTCAACTGTTACACGGGAAGCGTCAAATCCAACGTGTGGGTATTCTTTTTCTTTCTATTACTGTGTAGCTGGTTATCTTGGAAGGGCTCACAGGATTACTTTTATTATGTTCATCACAAAGAGCCAATTGGTTTTCTACCCTGCGTATGTTGGGTTATTATGACCAGGAGAGTTATTTATTCGGGTTTTGAAGTTCAGTGTGCAGTACGAGATCAACATACAAAGCATTTTGTATTTGTTATTTGCATCATCAGTTCCATTTTCCTTCTGGAAAGTTGGACAGAGTGTTTTTTTTTTGTGGTTGTCCGTAGCAACAGCCCAGGATGTCTGGCAGTTGAGGTGTCTGCTGAGATGTACATTTTCATTTCTGTGTACAAATGTAACGGTGTTACTGGTTCCACGTGGCATTTCAGAAATGAATCACAGTATCGTTTTTTCCCATCGCTGAATAATTGTGCGAAGTGTACTCATCATCATTATCAAAATGCATTTCTTTCTCAAACCTTGGGACTGCTTCAACGGCTTTCGCAATTCATTGATTTGGTTCTGATGAATGAGATTTTAGAAAAGGAGGACAATCGACAGTCGTAAAAAAAATTGTCGTTTTTTAAGGTAATGCTTAGAAATAAGAGTGAGAACTAGACAAATCGATCCCAGACTGTATACTTACTGTACTGTATACTTAATGCTGTCTGCAGTTGAACAATGTAAAAAGAAACCAGCCACTTTGAACACTACACTAATTATATTGCTAATTACACTAATTATAAACCATCGTGAAAGCTCAGTACAATACATGTGCCAATACATGCTTAGTTAGGACTACGCTTATATTTATAAAATATCGTAACATCATTATATTGCAGTATACTGAGATACTGAGTTACATGCTGCTATGGGAGCTGATTATATAACAAAAGCCAAAATGGAACATCTGAAATTGGTCAGCTTGCTACAACGCAGCTTTCTATGGCTCACTGAAATGCAAAAATGGCACTTTTTAACAGTTTTGTCGCTGATGGCCAATATTGAGCTAAATATTATTATGTTAAAAATGAACACATTGTGCAGTCCTTGAAATATTTACATATTCGTGAGGAAATACAGCATAATTTGATCTCATTCCACGAGGACAAAAATACACTACACTATGGACATGATCCCTAGCTAACAGCATCCTCATTATCTTATTTGGCCAAGCAGTTGACCCAGTGCTCTAACCGCTAGCTACAATTGGGTTAGGTTTAGTTTAAACAGGTTAAATAAGAAATGGGGCTATATTTTCTTTGATGCCATGGGATCTCCAGTGCAGAAGAGGCCAGCTACCATCCCTAGCCTTTCTCAGTTTTATCCATAGTGCAGTCTTAATGTCTTGTTGGCTTTGTGAAGTCTCACAACCCAGGTCAGTCTATGCATTTGACAAAAACTGGGGACCCCTGATGAAGAACTCCTCACTGAATATAAAAAGGCCCATCTGTTTTTCCATTTAACTAGCCTGAATGACAATAGTGATTTGGGGAATGCACTATAAGACAAAGGAAGAAGCTCGTAATGAAGGAAGTGAGTGGTGAGGGACAAAACAATAGCTGTGAGGTTTAACTGTCGTCCACCTTCCTGAAACAATGGCCTGCCTGGATCTCAGCAGAGGCACAAAAGGAAGCCTAAGAGGAAAAGGTTAGATAGTAGCAGTATTTCTGTCCGCCTTTTTATTTCGAGTGAGGTGTATTATAACAGGCCCAATTTCAAAATCTCATGTAACTCATATTGTCTCATAGTGGACGGTCAGCTTACTTCCAACTGGTCTGTCACACTTTTCTAGAAGCCATGGTATAAGTTACTTCTATAAAAGACGAATTTTAATGTCTATTTTGACACTGATCAGTGATTTGGGAAGAGACATGCTATGAAATGTGAGGCAATAGACCACATTGACGACTGGATTTCAGTTTGCTCTTGGCAGAACGTGACTCGGTGTGGCGGTTGCCATGGTGACGGCCGCCACGCGCGCCAGATGTGTTTGCGTATGTTAGTGTCTAGTCCCGCCCTGTAGATTTGTGCTAAGTGTATCCACCTGTTTCCTGTTAGAGCCCCTTGATTAGTGATTGTTTAAGAAGCCCTCGTGTCCCAGTCTTGTTTGTCTGTAAATGTTAAACCGTCATGCTGTGTTTGTTTCCTGGTTTTTCCGTTTAACGTTTAGTTCGTTCAATAAATGTCCGTTATGTTGCTCAACTGCCGTGCGTTTGTGTCCTGCCATCCGCCACACCGTGACACAGGGTTCCCATGTATGAAGGTAAAACAGTATCAATACCTTTCACAAATACAAGCGCAAATATACATAGAGACTTCAATTGTCACAGCAAAATCCACAAATACATGCAACGTAATTCGTATGTGTAGCAAAACATTTGAAAATGTGTAGAATAAAACATCAATTTAAAACAAGACTTACAAGAATACAGAAACATATTTTACAAATATAATGTAATACACAAATACAAAGCCATTCGTATCAGTACTTTATCATGAATGAATAAAAATATGTAACAAAATGTTACAAACAATACATATATTTGCGTGGCTATCTTTGTGTGCATGTCTGTCATTTTCATTTTCAAATATATTTGTGAATGGCGCGCTGCATTTGTGGAAACTTTTGAGACTGTTGTTCCGCCATTGGTGATTCACGAACATGAGCGGGCTGATCTGTTTATACTCCGTATTGTTGCTCTCGCTAACGGTGCAGGATGATGACTTGGCCCTATTGATCTACCCCCGCTGCGCTATTTGGACCCACCTGTATGATCGAGACACATAGCCTGAAGGAGTTTTTCTAAGAAAACTTTTATTTAAAGAAGCATACCCCTGTTGTATAGACTAGTGTTCCAGTCATGGAAAACACCTATAATAAGAAAAATGGATAAATAAGAAAATGGATAAATCGTCCTGGAAATATTAGTGAGGTCCTGGAAAATTCTAAAGTTAGGCTGTTAAGCCACGAAGATTATATATTTGATTTATAGTGATGTATATGTAATTTCAACTGAGGAAAGAATATGCCAAAATAGAAGAAAATACGATAAAATGAGCGAAAATAGGCAAAAATAAGCTGCTATTTTTTAGCCACTAATTTCCCATTTGAGCGTCTGTTCATAGCCCTGCCTAAACCATGTTATGGATATGTTAAGGATGTCGGCGGATGTGAGTATTTCTGAAATAACTTTGTCGTGAGAAACAGCTGTGAGAAACTCTAAAAAAAAAAAAAAAAAAAAAAAAAAAAAAAGTGCAAAACCCTGAAGTGGATTTGACTTGCTAACCTGCTAACCTCCACTCACACGTTTCAGTTCTAAGGGATGTTGTTGTAAGAGAACCACTGACAGCTCAAATCTGTTGATGGTTGTGCTTTTATAAGCTCAGGCTGAACGCTTGTTTTGCACTTCTTGTAAAAACTGGTTCTTATATGGATTTTAAATTTGTGGTACACTTTGTTATTTAATGTTTTGGTTTTGGCTCCTCAAGTGCCTCGTTTGGTCTTATTTACTTGTCATCTTCTACTTGTGATTGGTTAGTTAAAAAAAAGAAGAAGTGCTTTGACTCTAACCATTGCCTAAAACTGCTAATGTGGATAACATTAAGTGAAAGCTAGCAGAAACAAAGAACCTGTTTACACCTGGTCGTTTCATGCGCCTTGGAAATCTGGATTGTATCCTTATAAGATTTTAACTACATGCATTTTCAAATGCATCTCCAGCTAGCCAGACTGAAATCCGACTGCTGTACTACACGTTAATACGCAAATCAGCTCGTTACATTCGAACACCAACTTCCTGTGTTTTTCCCTGGTTTTTAGTTTCATAAATAAGATGGTTGCCGCTTCAAAATCGTGATTTTACTTTTCTTTTGTGCCGCTTTTAATCTCGCTAACATTTTTAAAGGCGCCAACTTGGGCATTCATGGAGCATGTGCGTCGCCAATTGGGAGGGGTTTTGGTTGTCAGATGTGTCTTGGAGAGACAGATGCGGACGCTTGTGTAACATGTAGCTAATCAGACATCCTGAATTGGTTTCAGCGATCGGATTTAAATCTGTTTCAAATGCATCTTGGGTGCATTTACACTTACATGTATATGTGGATAATCCTTGTCTGGATATAATCATGATACCCAAGACACATGAAAGTCATGTTGGCACAACACTCACTAGGTGTGCCCATCTGCCATCATGAGGATCCCCCAGCATATAAAGGGGTTTGTGTGTCTATTTCCATGCATATCGTTTATAGTACTAATGATTGAGATGTAGAATAAAATACATTCATATTGCTATAAAACTAAAAGACATTTCCAGACTGAGCTAAGTAATGAACAGACCATGTAGGTTAAACACACAATTCTGTGTAAGGAGGAACTAAGCAGCTGAACTCTAATGATGAATGTCCAGGAGATCTGTAGCTGGGATTTGCTCTGAGCTCTCTTGGGCCTTGTGCCTTATCTGTCCTCTCTTTCTCCTACAGGTACCACCCGCCCACCTCGTGACGACGAGCTTCCAGGGGTGGATTACAACTTCCTGTCCGTGCAGGAGTTCCTGGAGTTGGAGCAGTGTGGAACCCTTTTGGAAATAGGAACTTATGACGGTGCGTGAGACTGTTTCGATACGTTTACTGTTAACAGCAGGCAAATTTATCCCCCTGTGCTGTCGTTCTGTACATGATGAAATGGAAACTGGTAGTATTGATACCATGGATGTAATGGAAATTCAGACACACACTCTCATACACTCACTTAGGGTTGGCAGGGGCGGTCTTTGCACTAGGCAAAGGTAGGCAGCCACCTAGGGCCCCGTCAAAATACAAAATGAGATATATGTATTGATGTTAATTAACCTATTCCCAAATGTATATATATATACAAAAGGCTGTTATAAGGCTGTTGCTATTGTAGCTATTATTTTAGTGATGTCGATGCAGCCCCACCCCCCCAGTCATGGTTGTAAATAGTCCATTTCCATATTGTTACGTGATGATGCAACTGCGTGAAGGCAGATGGCTACGAGCAAGGCAATCAAGCGTTAGGCTACAGTGTGGAGAGGAGGCTCTTCAGTGTGTTTTTGGGCGTTGAAAATAAAGTTTTCGGAATGGAGCAGAAAAATGCAAAAAGAGGGAGGAAAGCAAAAAATTTGTTGCTACGCTCCCAAAACTGACTTTGTTTTTTCAGTCAGAACAGAAAGCTGCCCGTGCTCAGCAGACCGTAATGCTAGCGCTAATGTTAATATACATACACTAACGTTCAATAGTGTGGAGTCACCTATTATATTTAATGAACGGTCATTATTCTATTCTCTAAACTCTTCTACAGTGTAGTAGATGTAATATATCTAATATAAACCACACACCTAAAGGTGTTTTTAGAGGGTTTGTTCAGTGTTTAAAGTATTTTTGTGGGGGAAAGTGATTTAAAAGTCATTAAAAAAGTTAAATGATAAAAATGTAGTGATAAAGGAGAAATGACTAAACATAATGAATTCCACTATATTATTTAAGTCTCCACTTCCATTATTTGGAAAGATTTAATCACCACTTTCCAGAAAAAGAGGCATTCTGGGTATTATTTTTTTATTAATCATTCTGGACACATAATGTTTTACAGCTTTATACAAATGATGTGAAAACTAAAGTGCATAAACACTCGAATCATATTACAATCATTTTATAGATGGATCTGAAACTAAATGGAGTCTATATCACTGAAAACAAACATTTGAGCAGCGATTCCACACTTTTGAACATTAGTGTAGCTCTGACAGTTAACACCCCACTGTACAAAAGCAGGCTGGACAAGTCGAGGGTGAGAGGTGCAGGGATATTGTTGCCTTGGCCTGTTCGACACGTTCAGCTGGACAGGAAGGCAGGAACATGCACACATACACACACAGAATTAAGCGTTCTGTCCTCACAGTCCTTCTGGTGGCAACTGTCTTTGGCACACAGCTTTAATCTGTCTGGCACTGTGTGTGTGTCTCTCTCTCTCTCTCCCTCTCTCTCTCTCTCTCTCTCTCTCTCTCTCAATGTCATATACTTAATTGCAGTCACAGGACACATGTAGCAACAAACTTGGACCAGCATTTTTTCTAGAGCTACTGTAGCATCATAACATTATTCAGCCGTGTATTAACCATCAACTAAACCATCTTCGAAAATCAAACGCATTTCCAAATGTAGACTCCACTGCAGTATTGTCAGTCGTTTTATCACTTCAGCTTTCACCTTAGGCTTCGCTTTGTGTGTGTGTGTGTGTGTGTGTGTGTGTATGGTCTTTCTGCCACTCTGACAACAGAGAAAAGCTTTTCTCCATTCCTTTACCATTGCAGCCCACACATTGTTCTGGACTGTTCTGCTTCACGCTCTCCTTTTCCTCTTCTCAGCTTTTTTTCTCTCTTTCCTGTCAGATTATCTCTCTCTCTCTCTCTCTCTCTCTCTCTCTCTCTTCCAAACATTAACGTTCTCCCTCCTCCTTCATCCCTCGTTCCCTAGGTAACTATTATGGAACACCCAAGCCACCCAGGCAGCCCCCCTGTGGGACAGTGATTACCCAGGATGCTTTGCGAGACGACCTTTCTGGCTCCTGGAATTCCACGCCCAAGCGCACAAAGTCCTACAATGATATGCAACATGCTCGAGTAGTGCCCGTTGAGCAGACGGAAGATGCAGACTTCAGCACAAACATGAACAACGCTTTCACAGGTATATACGTGTCTGCGTTTGTGTGTGTGTGTGTGTGTGTGTGTGAGGGGATGGTCATTGTAAATGTGATTGCTGCCGTTATGTGAGTATGGGGCAGCTCCATCTGGCTGTGAGGAGGGTGTGTGTGTGTGTGAATAATCAAATTACATGCATAGATTGGGGGCCTCTACTAAGTCTGTGCATGTGAGTGTATTAGAGAAAGAAAGAGGGAGAATAAGAGAAGATTATAACCAGACTAAATTGACCATTTGCCCTTTGAAGCACTAAGATCATTATGATCCATCCATCATATTTCAAACAGGAAATGCCTCAGCAACTCCCATTAAACTTTCTGTGCCTGTCGATTGCAGGAAAGAATAGTAAACGGTTTTGATGGAATTAGGATGAAACAGTTTGTGGCATTCAATATGTAGCCATTTAAATGGTACTTGATGGATTGGTCAAACAACGTCTCACCCTTGCAAATTCATAACAGATATGAAGGTTAAGGTTAGTATTCGGGCAGGGCTAGCGGTTGTATCCTCTTTTACGACTTCATGCATATTGAATCAAACTAAATCCAACCGCATTGCCCTTTCAAATCCCCGCAAATTTGTCATGGGATCAGGATCCATTGGTCATTTTTCACTTGTTCACTATGATTGATTAATTCATTGTTGTTGTGTCTCTGCGGAAAGCTTTTACTGATTTATTTGATGTTGGAAACTGAATATTGTAGTAATGCTTGATTGTGAGGTGACAGCTGAAAGTTGGTATGTGTGTGTATAGAATAGAATAGAATGCTATTTATTGTCACATATACAGTCAAGCCGGAAAGTCTGCACACCCCTTTCACCTTCTCCACGTTTCATTACATTACAGA